>QANZ01048820.1:0-11320 GCA_003254925.1 Chamaecrista fasciculata
AACATATCTATAAAATGATTAGCCCTAGGGCACAATCTCCAACACTCTCATGTGCCCAACTACAAGCTGGGAGTCGCTATAGACGTGAACGTCCTGGGCGCCCATACCCACGGCCAGCTCGAGGGCGGCAATGAGTGCTTCGTACTCAGCCTGATTGTTTGTGGCCGGAAAGCGTATGTCAATGGCCTGCTCGATGGCATAACCGTCCGGGGACTCGACGATAACACCTGCGCCGCGGAGCTTAGCGGACGAGGCACCATCAATGTAAAGGTTCCATACGATGGGAGCAGCAGTGGCGGGCGTCATTTCTGCGACGAAGTCGGCGAGAGCTTGCCCTTTAATGTCACGTCGCAGTTCGAAGGTGAGGCCGAATTCGGAATGCTCGATCGACTAGTTGACCAGGCGGCCCGCAATGTCGGGCTGATTGATGATTTGCCTCATGGGGCGGTCGGTCCGGACAATGATCACATACTGTTGGTAGTAGGGCCGCAGTTTTCTCGTGGAGACGAGTAAGGCGTACACCAGCTTTTCTAGTAAGTGATATCGGGTCTCGGCGCCCGTAAGTACTTTGCTGGAAAAATAGATCGGTCGCTGTTCGTCTTTCTCTTCGACGATCAAGACGGAGCTCACTGCCACATCGATTGCGGCAAGGTACACATAGATCGACTTGCCTGGCGTTGGGGTAGTGAGAATTGGCAGTCTGCTCAGATATGCCTTCATCTCTTGGAACGCCTGTTCACATTCGGCTGTCCAAGTGAAGTTTTTCCCTCCTTTAAGAGTTTTGAAGAAGGGTAAGCACCGGTCGCCCGACCTCGCCAGGAAGCGGTGGAGCGCGGCTATGCGCCCATTGAGGCGTTGTACCTCCTTTAGGGTTTTTGGTGACGCCATATTGATGATGGCTTGGCATTAATCTGGGTTGGCCTCTATCCCGCGCTGGGAGATCATGAAGCCTAGGAATTTTCCACTGGCGACCCCGAAAGCGCACTTTGCAGGGTTGAGGCGCAATCTGTAATGGCGGAGAATCTGGAAGATGTCCTGCAAGTCGTCCAGGTGGTCGCCGCCAACCTTCGTTTTGACAACCATGTCATCGACGTAGACTTCGATATTTCTGCCTATGTTGTCCTTGAAGAAGCGGTCCATCATTCTTTGGTATGTGGCGCCCGCGTTTTTCAGGCCGAATGACATGACGTTGTAGCAATAGATGCCCTGTTCGGTGATGAAGGTCATCTTGTCGACGTCCTTAGGGTTCATCCTGATCTGGTTGTAGCCTGAAAAGGTGTCGAGGAAGCTCAGAGTGGCGTACCCGCAGGTGTTGTCCACTAACTTGTCGATGCTAGGGAGCGGATGAAGGTCCTTGTGGGTCGCCTTATTCAGGTCCATGAAATCCACACACATCCGCCATTTGCCGTTGTGTTTGGGAACCAGAACGACGTTGGACAGCCAGGTAGGGTATTTGGTTTCCCGAATGAACCCGGCCGCTAGAAGCTTGTTCACTTCATCCTTTGCGGCGAGCTGCCGCTCTAACCCCAGGACTCGTTTCTTTTGGAAAACGCCAGGGAGGTCATTAACATCAAGGGAATGCATGACCAGTCGGGGGTCGATGTCGGGCATGTCCGATGCGGACCACGCGAAAATATCATTGTTGGCGAGCAGGAAGTCAGATAACCTGGCTTTCTGCTGGGCGGGTAGGTTCGCGGAAATGCTCACTGTTCGCTCCGGGTGCCCGGGGAAGTGAATTTGGACAAGCGCGTCCGAAGGTGTGGGGCGTGCGCCCTCTACCTAAGATTTGAGACAAGATACGTGTAAGTAAAGAGATCTTGTAATGGAATATGATAATCATTAATTAAATAATGCGCCCGCCATGAGTAGGTCGGAGCGTACATGAAAATGACAAAAGGGGGGCCTTAAGCACTTTAGGGAAAGGGGAAAACTAACAGAACATAACAGACATGAAATGGAAAAACTGCAACTAATCTTAAGGCCGGAAGGCTAGTCCACCCATTAGAGTTAGCTGCTGATCCAAGGGGCATCAGCCACTGGCGTGGCGTACCTCGTCGCGAAGGTCCGTTATTTCTGATGCACTCGTGTCTGCATCCTCTCCAGCGGGCTCCGGGGGAGGAGAGTCTAGTTTTCCCTCTATGACGGGGCGAGGCTGGTATCTGGGGTCAATCGTGACCCGGGTCAGGCTTGTTGCATAGCATCGGCGGCCCTCAAGTTGGTCGCCTTGGATACTTGTTGTCCCCCATCGAGTAGGGAATTTCATGAGTAAATGAGCGGTGGAGATCACGGCTCTGAAGGCGTTGAGGCTGGAGCGGCCGAGGATGGCGTTGTAGGAGGACGGTGCAGCTACAACAATGAAGCTGGCATAAATAGCAGATGTTCTGGGAGGCTCGCCATTGCCCTCCAGGGTGAGCTTAGTCTCGAGGACTCCTTCAGCGGGCGTCCTGGTCCCGGCGAAGCCGATCAGTGGCTCATTGAATGGCTTGAGGGCGCCAAGGGGGATGCCCAAGTGTTCGAAGGCGTGGAAGTATAGGATGTCCGAGGATGATCCTTGGTCCACCAAGATTCGCCGCACGTCGACCTCACCAATACGTGCCGTGATGACCATGGGCTAGTCGTATTCAACGGGCTTCAGCTCATCGTGGGTGAATGTGTTAGGCGCGTGGATGTCCTCATGGGAGCGTTTGTTGCTCGTGTAGTGCATACACATGATCGACCGCATGATGTTTTTGCGGTTATGGGGGGTCTTGTGCCTGTGAATTCCACCGGAGATGGTGTTTATCACGTTTCTGGCGGGCGCCTCAGAGTGCTTGGTACCACTGCTCCCGCTCTCGGCAAATTTCCTATTCTTCTGATGGGAAGCGTCCCCATCAGATTCTGGCCTTTTCTTTTGTTTGTATTCAGCCAAGTGGCCGTCGCGGATCAGCTGTTCAATGGCATCTTTCAAAGAGATGCATTCATCCGTGGTGTGGCCGTAGCCGTTGTGGTACCGACAATGCTTGCTGGTATCCCTTGGGCGGCCAGTCTTGACAGGGAGTGGCTTGACTATCGGAAAGAAGTCGAGTGAGCCACAGGCGCGCCAAATCTCGGATCTAGAGACAGTGAGAATGTGATAGGTCGTGAATTTGCCGGTGAAAGGCGTGCGCGGGGACCCTTGTGATGAGCTGGAAGGGCGGTCGTGCCTCTTCCATTTCCTGCTACCGTTCCCATTGCCGTTTTGGGTCTGGCTGTTTGACTGACTGTTCTGCATATCCTTGAGCTTACTGAAACGACTCTTGGAGGCGACCTGGTTGTCCTCCTTAAGTATGAAGTCACGGACTTGCTTCAGCAATGCGTCCAGGGTCTTCGGGTTGGCGAGCGCCAACTCATTGGAGACGTTTCCCGGGCGAAGGCCCTGTTTGAAGGCGTGGATGGCCACGCTGTCTTCCAGGTCTTCCACTTCATGATAGCGCTCGGAAAAACGCTTGAGGAAGTCTCGTAGGCTCTCGCTGGAGCCTTGAATGAGGTCCGCCATGACGGTTGACGGTTTCTTATAGACAATGCTGGTGGCAAAGCGCTTGAGAAAGGCAGCCTCCAGCTTATCAAAGGTGCTGATAGAGTAATCCGGCAAGCGGGTGTACCAGTGGAGTCCTTCCAGGCCGAGTGTGGTGGGAAAGAGTTTGCATTTCTTTCCCTCTGTGAGGGATGCCAGCTGGACATTCGCGTGGAACGCCTTCAGGTGCAGGTTTGGGTCTGCGGCTGGTTCATAAGGCACCATTTTGACGGGCATCTTAAAGCCCTGTGGGACAATATCACGTTGGATGGACAAGGCGAAGGGTCCCTTCTGGGGAATAAAGGTGCCCGGCTCATCCTCGAAACCAGCGGCAGGCGCGTTGTCTTGGGCCGAGCCAGCCGTTGTGTTGTGGCGGGCGGGATTCGACCCCTGAGGTGTCCCTGTTGGTGTGCTGTGGACAGAGAGACTCTGGAATTCGCGACGAAGAGATTCCGTCTGTTCCTTCATCATTCCACGAAAGATGGACATGATGTCCATAGCTTGGAAAGTTTGGCCCGTGGCACCCATCCCGGTCGCAGGTGGCGCTACTCGAGAGGATTCTCCCTCTTCCCGGTGTTCCTCCTGTTCTTGGTCCTCTTGAGATCCAGTGGCGGGCTCCTGGGAGTCAGAGGGATCATCGAAAAGGGGATCACGAAGGGGGTCGTCGTGAGCCATAACAAAGTGAGAGTCACCTAGTTCAACGAGGTAAACGTTGGTGAGTTAGCTTTTGTAGAAAAGCGAGAAAAGGCGAGCGCAAGGGCTCGTTGGATGCAACAGGTGAGGAGGTGGAATCCCCACGGACGGCGCCAATGATAAACTAGAAAATGGATTGCTCTTACCTAGTTCAATGGATGTAGGCTGCAAGAGCAAGTTGATCGTATAAGTACCTGCAAGAGCTTCACAGGGGGGCCCTGCGAAGAACACTCCGACGCTCAAGTTAGTATATGAGAGGTATGAGAGTAAGAGAATTCTGAGAGGCAAAGAGTAGCTAACCTTAGACTGTTGAGTTGGGCCCTATTTATAGAGCAGGGGGAGAGTGGTGGCCAGCGCGTAGGGCGCACCACGTAGCTTGGCACGATCTCCACCAGCGGAGGTGGTGGAGACCGAGATTTGCGGAGCAAGGCAATCGTGGGTGATTGCGTGTAGTGCCGCTAGGCGGGTGCCAGGAGACTGGAGAACGCAGGTGTGACTAAGGCCGTGACCCATGATCTCCCCCAGCAAGGTTTGCGGGGCAAGGCAGTCGTGGGTGACCACGTGTTGGTCTGGAGGTGCGCGCTATGACCCGGGATGGAGCGCGACCGCCCCTAAGTGTGATGAGGGCGCCTGCGTTGCTTGAGTGCGCCTTGTGGGATTTGGAGTGGGGAAGGTGCCCGGTTCGAGGGCTATTAAGGCGTACGCCCAAATAGTGATGTATCAGGAATGTTTTTTTATAAATCAGAACTTTTTTTTTTGAATTAGACAAGATTAATTCTATTTGGATCGAACACTTAAATAATATTAACTTTAGAGGTGAAATTTAAATCATTTCACTTAGGTATTATTGGCCAACCAATTTACCAAATCATTGTTGATATAGAAAGGAAAAAAAAACTTATTGGTGGAATGGAATAAATCTATTTTTGAGCACATCAAGAAGAGGAAAAATACTATAATGGCCGGGGGGATTTAGAGAAGTAATACTTGGAATCCTTACTTGGAAACACTTGAAAAGGAACTCCAATGTGAGCTTCATGAAGTGTGTGTGCAGGAAGAAATTCTTTGGCATCAGAAGGCAAGAACAGAGTGAATTAATTCAGGGGACAGAAATACCAAATTCTACCATCTCCATACGGTGAACCACATAAGAAAGAATAGAATATGCACATTAAAAAATGAAGAGGGAGTCTTTATGGAAGATGAGAATGAAGTGAAGAATCATGTGGTGAACTTCTTTAAAAATCTGTTCCTGGATGATGGTATCGCTTCCGAGCCTAACCAAACGGAGTTAAGTTTTCCTTGCATTAATGATGAAGACAGAGAGTTTCTGCAGAAAGAGATAGATGATGAGGAGATAAAGAGACCCATTTTCCAAATGGGGGCTCTCAAAGCGTCGGGTGAGGATGGGTTTCCAGCAATTTTTTACCAGAAGAATTGGGATAGTGTCGGAATGGACTTATGTACTTTTGTCAAGAAGGCCTTTTGTGAGAAAATGTAAATTAAGGATGTGAATAAAACCCTCTTGGTTCTCATCCCTAAGATTGTGCAGCCTGTGAGTATAAAGCAATTTCGCCCAATTTCCTTGTGCAATGTGACCTATAAGACAATTACTAAAGTGATTGTGAATAGGCTGAAAGGTATTCTTCCCAACATTATTTCTCCATTCCAGGCGAGTTTTGTGCTTGGAAGATGTATCCAAGACAATATCATCATTGTGCAGGAGATGATACACTCTATGAGGAGAATGAAAGCTAAAAAAGGGTTTATGGTCATCAAGGTGGATCTTGAAAAGGCCTACGATCGCCTAAAATGGGAGTTTATTCACAATACTCCCCCGAAACTTAACTTGCCTAGGGATATGATCGAGGTTATAATGGAATGTATTACTACTTCTAGCCTTAATACCCTCTGGAATGGATGCAGAACTGAAGATTTTTACATGTCTAGAGGTATTAGGCAGGGAGATCCTCTGTCCCCCTATATTTTCGTCATCTGTATGGATAAACTATCCCACATCATCACGGAGGCCGTCAGGGATAGAGACTGGAGCCCTATGAGAGCTAGTAGGCATGGCCCTGAAATCACGCATCTGATGTTTGCTGACAATCTCCTTCTTTTTAGTGAGGCTTCTATGCACCATGCAGATTGTGTCCTCAATTACATCAATAAGTTCTGTGAGATGTCAGGCCAGAAGGTTATTAATGAAAAGACTACTATTTTCTTCTCAAAAAATGTTTCGCATGAGATGAATAATGATATTTGTAGTAAGTTGGGTTTCAAGAACTCAACTAATTTGGGAGACTATCTTGGGGCGCCTATTATTCATGGTAGAGTCAAGAGGGACACTTATAGAAGGGTGCTGGATAAAATTAAGAACCGTTTGGCAGGGTGGAAGTCTGCCTCATTATCTTTTGCAGGAAGAGTGACCTTGGCAAGCTCTGTTATTGGTTCTATCCCCATATATAACATGCATACGGCCAGATTCCCTCGAGCGACTTGTGACGAGATTGAGAGGATTGAGCGTGCGTTTATTTGGGGTCATAGGTTGGATGAGAGGAGAACTCACATGGTTAGTTGGAACCAACTATGCATGCCAAAGTGTAATGGGGGGCTGGGGTTAAAACGTATGAGACAAATGAATGATGCATGTTTCCTCAAGATTGGGTGGAGAATGATGCATGAGAAGGATGCTTTATGGAATAGGGTACTCATGGGTAAATATGGGCGGAATACAACCTTGGAGTCCCATCTTGTAACCAAGCCCACTGATTCATACTTGTGGAAAGATCTTTCCAAACTCTGGCCCAAACTTGTTTCAAATTGCACTTGGAATTTAAACAATGGCATGAGTATCACGTTTTGGGAGGATCACTGGATGCCGAATGTTGGAACGATTAAGGAGCATGCTCTAAGAGAGCTCACCAATGAAGAGTTAGCGAAGAAAGTGATCGATTATGTGGGAGAGGATGGGGATTGGAAATGGAGTACTCTCAACAATATCATGCCTCCTATGTTAATTTCTAAACTGCATTCCATATTACCTCCAGTTGTGGATAGGGATCAAGATGGTTGGACATGGAATAATGATAAGAGCGGAAGTTTCACTGTCAAAAGTGCTTATGCCATGCTGACTGGGGATTTGAAAGTGTGTTACATGTGTTGCGGGATTGCCCTCGTGCTATGGGAATATGGAACCTTTTTGTGTCGGGTCATGACAGAAGCAGGTCCTACATGATGCAAAGAGAGAGGTGGATTGAAGCGAATCTCAAAGGGGAGTTTAAATGTCAACATACTGAGGTGGGAGATTCTTTGGGGAGTCTTGGTGTGGGTGCTGTGTAATTGGAGGAACGCTAGCATTTTTAATGAGGATTTCATTGCCCCCCAAAGGCCTGATATCTATATCTTGAATTATGTTAAGCAAATCAATCATGCGGTAGTATGCAAAGGTCCATTTTGGGCAAAGTGAAAACGAGAATCCAGGTTGCTTGGGAGTGTCCTTTGACTGGGTATGTGAAGCTTAATTGTGATGGGATGGCTAGTAGAGATAACCATACTACTGGGTGTGGTGCGCTGTTAAGAGATGATTCAGGAAATTGGATTGTGGGATGTACGAGGAATTTGGGGTCTTGTTCTGCATTCAAGGCGGAGATGTGGGGAGTCTTAGATGGGCTTCATCTTGCTAAGAAAATGAAGATGAATAAAGTTGTAGTGGAATGTGACTCTCTTGCGATGGTTCAAGTTATCAAGTCAACAAATACTGGAGGGGATGGCACTTCAGGTTTGGTTGCTGCTATTAGAAATTTGCTAAAGGAGAATTGGGAGGTGCAAATTAATCACATATATAGGGAGGCAAACAAAGTTGCGGACTGGCACGCTGGGTGGAGTATGAAGCATGAGATTGGCTATAGGGAATGAGAGTTAGCTCCTGATGGTGTTACTAGTGCAGATTGGATCCTCTAAAGTGTGAAGTTCATGCAGTTTAGAGAGAGAATAGAAGAGTTAGATGGAGAAGTGTGGTGATGTGTGGGTTCCACTGATTTTTTCTCTCTCTAACTCTCTCTTTCTCTCTCAAAACTGCACCAAAATGCACCAAAATGATAATGTAGAGGATCCATGTCCGTTACTAGTGTTATGCTTGTTGATGCTTTGGGGTCCTATACCCCTCGAGATGTTTTAGTGTAATTTCTTGTAGTTTTTCTTGGGCCTTTGGCTCCTTTTTCTCACTAAAAAAAGAAAGAAAAAAAAACTTATATTATTAAAAACAAAACTACAATTTCAATTTTTTATGGTCGGGTTAGAAATAAAAAGAAATTATTTCAATTTAAACCAACTGAAACAAAATAATGAGATAACTTGGACGGACTCGTATGTTAACTTATATCAATTTCTAAACAATTCTTTTTTTTGCAAAAAAATATACTTTATTCAACAATTTTTTTTTTCTTTCAATGCTTTTAAATTCAAATTTTAATGGGAAAAAATCTTATTTTTGTCATGTGAATAAAGAAGACAATAATATGATCAAAACTTATGAAAGTTTTATACTCATATTTAAAGTAGTCAAAAATTAAAGGGTAAATTATACTTTGGTACTCTGTGGTTTGACCCTATTTCATTTTGGCAGTGTTGTCATAACCGGACCGAACAGAGCCTCGGACAAGTGTTCGGTTCATGGTCTGATTGGTCGAATCGGTCGAACCATCGGTCGGACCGGATGATGCAATAAATAATTATTTTTAATATATTAAATATAAACTTTATATATTTTTTTATTGGAGTGCAAATAATATAAATTTTCTCTCCACTACTAGAGATTATGTACTAACTGCATTTTTTAAATCAAGTAAATGGACTAAATGCATCTTAAACAAGATCCCATAAGTCATAAACTCATAATAATCAAATTCAATATTTCAACTCCCAAGTTTCAAGTTCAACCCACATAATTTTAAAGTTCAAAACTCAAAAGTACAAGATTTAAAGTTCAAAATCTAAAAAAAAAAATTCAAAAAAAAAAATCATGTGGTCGAACCCGGTCTGGCGGTTGGACCCGGTTTTTCCAGTTTTCAGCCGGTTATTTCCGGTTCAATCCGGTCCAAATGGCATCTTGGTTTTTTGGTCGAACCAACTCGGTTTTGCTTTCGGTTGGTGGTCGGACCATCCGGTCCGGTTTTGACAACACTTTGGTACTCTGTGGTTTGAAACTTGACACTTTGGTACCTTGTGGTATTCTCCATTAACAATTTGGTAACTTTGGGGTTATTTTGTAATTTTAACCATAACAAATTTTGCAAAATTTACATATTGACCACAAAATATTTTTAAACTTTTCATTTTAGTCCCTAAATAATATGTATCCTGGGAGCTATTTGTAATTTGTTGAAAATTTTTTTGGGTTAATATGTAATTTTTGCAAAATTTTGTTATGGTTAAAATTACAAGATAGTTCCAAAGGGTACCAAAGTATTAATGAAGAATACCACATGGTACCAAAGTGTCAGGTTTCAAACCACAGGGTACCAAAGTGAAATAGGGTCAAACCACAGGGCACCAAAGTATAATTTACCCAAAATTAAAATTAGTGTATAGAACAACAAGCTAGATGCTAACATTTTCAATTAAATAAGACCTTTTGTTAAGAGTTGAACTATAATAAATAGTATGTGACTCATGAATTGAACTAAGTAGTGCAACTTGAATTGGATTGAGGGGGATCAAATTTCTGAAACACGCAACGCAACCCAAACAATTGTTGGCTCATATTTTCCAAACCAAATCAACTCGTCAACACAAACTAAATCAACTCAAACTTGCAGATTGAATCAAGAGTTGGGTATGACGAATTTGCTTGTTGGCTTGAATCATTGAACATAATATCGTCTAAATGAGCCAGCCCATGCATTAATGAGCGTCCTCAGTCCAATAAAACCCACGGTCTAAACGAGCCGAACCATGAGCCTTTGTGTTTTTTTAAAAGAAATTATTTTTCTATCGGGCCAAAAGCGCAAAAATTATTGTCTGTGTATTTATTTTAAAACAATTTCTATTGGGCTAGAAATTTAATAAAATAAATAATATTATAATAGTAGCCAGTGACTTGAAGTAATTTTCATCCTGTTTTGGTAGTTTATTTGTGTGCCCTCATTCTTTGTTTCTAGATTTCTTCCTCCTCCCTCTACCATGGAAATCCTTTCTAGCTCTATGATTTTATCCAAGTTACTAGATACTTTTTCTGTTCTCTGCTCTCTGACTTTTTTCAGAATAGCAAACAACCAAACTAGGTCTCTCAAAATCATCAAGCACTCGCGATTTCTTAGCCTTCGTGTTTATGCTCTTGCACACAATGTTCCTAGGGAAGGTGAAGAAGGGAAGGTTGTAAATAATGACTTCAATTTTCTTTCTCAAGAAGGTTTTCTTGAGGTATTGACCTTACAATCCCAACACAATTCAAGCATTTATGCATATATTTCAACCATGACGATTTGTTAGATTGAAGAGCAAACCTTATGCTATGCAAGTGAAGCAAAAAGAAAAGAATGAAGAGGAAGTGTGACAACACAAGGCAATGATAGTGAGTCCTTTGTGATGAGTGACGATAGCGAGTCCTTGGTGATGGTTGATGGGAGATGACGACGATTGTCGAAGTGAAGAGTGAAAAAGCAAACACTAGGCTATGCAAGTGGAGAGAAGAAATGAAGAATGAAGAAAAAGAAATGGATGCGTTCGTGAGTGAAGTGAAAAGGGAAGGTCTTTTACTACACAAACAAAATCATGAAGAAACCCAACTCAGCATGGTAGCATCCACTATTTAAAAACAAATATATATATATATATTTTTTAAAAAAATGGGTTGATCGGTGAGCGGCCTTGACCACGGTCTAAATCGTTTAGACCGTTTAAGCCTGCATTTAAATTGACATACTTCTCTCAATTCAAGTCTACCTATTTATGCGAGTGTGGCAAACTAGCCCGTATGTCTAAACTCGTTTTGATAGTGCTATATAAACACCCTTATTATAAATAACTTACTGAGATCCAAATTCAAAATAATAATAATAAATAAAATTTTTTTAATATAAAACTTATTTTCAT
>QANZ01048824.1:6235-58248 GCA_003254925.1 Chamaecrista fasciculata
TGGTAAATAGTGTTAATGTATTTCATAAATGATATTTGACATTATATTATTTCACTTTTGGTTATTTGGTGCAATGTTTCAACCTTTCAGGAAATATCTCAAGATTTTGGAATTGGAAGCATGTGAAGAAATTTTGTAGTTGTTCAGATTTTGTCTTATATTAATGTTGAACCAAATGCATTAAACAAATTGAACACATGTGACTGCACGTACACTTCATTCATCCAAGATTATTTTAAGAATATTTTAACAACTCGAACTCTAAAAAAGATATTAGATTAATAACTCATTTTTTTAAGATTAAAATAATAATTTAATTTCTTAGAAGAATTAAATAATATACTTGTGAATTTTTTATTTAAATTTTTTAAAAATAAACTAATATACTATTTTATTAGTTCAGATATTTAATTATCTATTTTAACTTTTTAATAACTAAATATGAGAAAACTTATTTTTTAGTCTTTAAATATATACAGAATTAATTAATCAATTCTTAAATAATCAAAATATACATACAGAATATTTTAATTATAAATTATTTGATCTTTAGTTATAATTTTATCTATGAATTTAAATGGAATTTATATTTTTTTGTCCTTAAATCTTTACTAAATTAATATTTTTTTGGTTCTTAAAATTGTGATGAATCTTTATTTTTCTTTAATCTCTAAATTTGATTCAGAAATCAGATAATTATAATAATTTAAGAATTAAGATATATATTTTAATTATTTAAAAACTAATTAGTTGAAAATATAAATTAACGGATAGGTGGTAGGTTGTCCTTTTATAATTGTCATCCTCAAAATACATTATGAACACCAATATGGCAATATTACGTGCCGGGTGTAAAGCTACTAATTTGATCATTTCTTTCGCCAGAAAACTGATCATTAATTAATGATATTGCACGAGTTCATAGAGTGGAAAAACATACAATGAGTGTCCATTGTCAACGAAATTAAATATCTACCTAAATGATCGGTGGTGTATCAACTACATGTACAGTACTACTAAAGTGTTATGTTGTTCCTACATCATTTATTAGGGTGTTCGTTGGGCGGTTTGGACGGTTTAAAATGGNTCACCCCACTTGCCACTTTCGACTTCCATTAGGCCCAGTTAGTTTGCGCTTTGATTATAATATGTTACGATTATAATCGTAATAAGCGTGTTCGTTTACGCTTGTTTTCTGATCAAATTATAATCATGATTTTTTTATAATCAAACACATTCAATTACACTTATAACCCTGTACATATACCTATAATTACCTATACTCTAAAACAATCAATCACCCATCACAGAGGCAAAATAGTCATTTACCTCAACATTGGGCTAAATTGTTATTTTGTTAAAATAATTTGGGACTAAAACTAATATTTTAGCCGTACTTTCTTGTTCTCTCTCTCCCTCTCGTCTCTCTCCCGTCTCCTCTCTCTCTCTTCCTCCCAAAAACAAAAAAAATTCATCAATTCATCATCATCAACAGATAACCCAGAACCCAAATTATCATCATCATTAATTGACAATAAATTACACACTAAAACTCAAATTTTCTTTTTTTGGAAATACATTAATAACCAAGAAGAAGCTAAAGTGGCAATTCTTCATACTCTCATATGCAGTAGGAGTTTGAGTAAGAGTTTGATCTCATCTCGTCCATGTTCTTTAACGCCTCTGTTCCCATCTCATTTGTATTTCTTTAACGCCTCTTTAACGCCTCGATGGGAACATGGACGCGATGTGAGAAGTCGCAGGAGGGTTTGGGAAATTAGAGGTGGGGTTTGGACGGATTTGGGAAATCGGAGGTGGGGTTTGGATTTGGGAAATGCTGGGGTTTGGATGGAGAGAGAGAGAAGAGAGAGAGAGATTTATGCCAAATTGAAAAAAAATTTCGGGTCCAGAGTATTTTTATCTTCTCTCTCATCTGGTGCGAAACGGTGGACCATTTTCTTCGGTGGTCCACCGAATGTTAGGGCTTGATAGTACACTTTAGTCCTTTTTGGTCCACCATTATATAGGCAAAAATTCATTCGGTACACCAAATCAAATAATCATTCTCAGACTTGCACATAATTTTAATCAAGTTTTCACGCTTTTCAAGGCAAACAGGAACATAATTTGATTTTTTTTCCAAGCAACAATCATATCCAAACACACTTTGATTATAATAAAATCACACTTTACTTTTTCCAACTTTTCCTTCCATTTCTACCCCTATACAATTTATCAATTTCCTTACTTTTTATCCACCTACCACAGTCATTACATACCCATTTTAATAATTTCACACCAAATAATCAACAATCATCCAAACATCACTACAAAAATAATCAACTTTGATTATAATCACACTACAATTATAATCAAAACAGATTTTATTATAAGCGCAAACGAATATTGAAGATGGGGTTCCCTATAACTTAAGTCACACTCAAAAAAACAATTAAAGCTCAAAAAAATATTTATAAAAACATTTAAAGCAATCGTAACTGTAAACAAGCCCAAAAACTTAATAATAATAAAAGCAAAAAGAAAATGAAAAAAGTTGAATGACCCATGGATCCGCACCGAGATGACCGAAACCCGTGGATTAGTCGCCGAAACCCCAAAACCCCAGAAGCTGTTGCTACCCAAGTAAGTAAAACATGGTTCAACCTTGAATCATCGCAATTCAACAACACTGAACAAGAAAGAAACTTCAAAACAACCCCAAAAATTGTTCTTTGTTCTTCACAAAACCCTAATCAAACAAACAATCTCCGTGATGATGATGATGAATGTTTATAACCACTAACCCTTAATTCTCAAACACCTTTCAGAATGATAGATGGTGGTGATCATGCAACAGCAGCAGCAGCAGCAGAATCCCTCTGCACTGGTGCCTCAGCTCAACAACAATCCTCCGTCGTCCTCCGCCGCCGCCACCACCACCACCACCACCTCCTCCCTTAGGTCACCGCCGTCGCAGTCTCAATTATCTTCCCCACTCCCTCTCCGGCAAGCTCTGCTCCCATCGCTGCCGCCGTCCGATCATGCAATTGGACCGGTGGTGCCCATCACGGCGGCGGCTCATCCGTCCGGCGAGCCCGCTTTGACGACGGCGCTGCCGGCCTGCCCGTTGCCCCGAGTTCGCCTCTCGGATATTGCCCAGTATGATGGAGCTCCAGTTGGGTCATATGTGAGAGCAGTGGAAGCATTGTCTGGGTCTTTGATGAGGCATAATGCAGCCTTGATTGAATTGGGAAGCGAGGACACTGCTCTCATGAGGTGCGGTTTGGAAAGTTCGAGGTTGTTTTTCAGGAGCAGGGCCCATCTGGGTGTTGGGAAAGGAAGCCGTGGGGTTCACAT
Source organism: Chamaecrista fasciculata (assembly GCA_003254925.1). Lineage (NCBI taxonomy): Eukaryota > Viridiplantae > Streptophyta > Magnoliopsida > Fabales > Fabaceae > Chamaecrista > Chamaecrista fasciculata. The sequence continues at coordinate 9,593 of QANZ01048824.1, forward strand.
GTACAGAGCTGGAAGGTATGGATGGGCTCACATAATTTTCTCTGTTACTGTGAAATGTTTTCAGTTTGGGATCTTAGTGCATTGTTCTGATAGTTGTATACTCGGATCAATCCATTCATTGACAATGAATGTTCAGTCTGTTCTTCTCTCCTATATCATCATGGTAGAGATTATTGTTGATTTGTTGTCCTTAAAGATTGTTAACCCCGCAAGCACCTTCTGGTCTTAATTGTTAGTGATATTGATTTCTTTATCGGTTATATGTATATATATTTTTAATCCTTTAAATCTTAAAGATGCTTCTTTGTTGTTCCGTTCCTTTTACTGGTGTTGCTAAGATGTGATTCCTTTGAGAGCGTATTGGTAACCTTTAGGCGAATTGCTTTTTTTTTTTTGGGTGGGTTGAAGGATCAATTAGTTTTGAAATGTATAATGTAGAACCCTAGTAATTGATTGGTTCCTTTCTGTATTAAGAAAAGAGTTGATTCTCTATCTGCCATGGAGACACAGTTTATGCAATAAAAACTTAATAGCGTGTTTCTATAAAAAGGGCAGGATCTGCATCTCTTTATGATTTTCAAGCCAAATTTTTTCCTCGGGGAGTTGCACATTTTTTTTTTGTTTTTTTTGTTCGTAACCTTTAGAAGCATTTTGTCTGAAACAGGGAAACACCTTTCTTATTTAGAAAATATCTCCTTTTCTTGGTGTAGAGAGGTGGGGGAAGGGGGCAGATCTCATGGTTCCTTCCCATCATTTAAACTTTATTTGAAGGCTTAGAATCGTTAACTTGAGATGTATGATGTTTGCGGCTGTTGTTATATATAATGTGTTTTAGGGCTCTGGAAGACTGGGATTCATCTCCCCCATGCATGGGTGATATCTTTAGGTGCATGGGAAAGGCAGCTCGATCTGCTTTGTGTGCCATTGCAAGGCATCTCCGTCTTCGAAGCGAGTAAGGATGGTCATGGTGGATGTTCTTTCTAGTTTACATGTCTTAGTATTGCCTGATTCTCATTTTATTTGAATCACACATGTTCAACAAAAGTTACTTTTTGCAGTGTTTTTAACCATTTGCTTGATGATACTCCATTGCCTGCTAATGAGGTGTCCTCATCAGTTCTTGTTGCAACCCACTCACATGCCTCTTTGCTAAATGGAAAAGGTGCTATTGGAGGAGGTGGTAAGACAACTGTGAATGGTGAAGTTGAGAAGGGATTGTTGACACTGATATCTTCAGATACTCCTGGTCTTCAGGTCTCTTTTAGTTGTTTAATGTAATAGCTAAGAGGTCAAGTTTGTTTTGGTTCACTTAAAAAAAAACCAATTAGCTGCTGGTCTCTTCTTCTTGTTCATAATTGTATGCTGTCATCTGGAACATCTATCTGGCATTTTTTCTTGAAAAGCAGTCAAAATTTAGTGAGTTTTTGTTGAATAGTCACCCCATATTCTGTTTTCTTGTTTAGGTATGTGACCCGAATGGCCGCTGGTATCTGGCAGATAGTGCATCTGGTCCTGGGGATCTTTTGCTCCTAACAGGCAAGGCTCTTAGCCATGCAACTGCTGGCCTTCGTCCTGCTGCATCATATAGAGCTTCTCCTGATTTTTTTCTAGGCACTAACAGTGGAGGAAGGTGCAAAATATGTTTTTATATTTTTCTTGTAGTTCTAAATTAGATTTTGAATCAAATCATGATTTTAATAAATAGAATTTCAAGAAATTCATTTGGGATTCCCTTTGAGCTTTGTGATTGTAGGACTTCTCTTGCATTTAGACTCATGCCGCAGGGGAATGCTATATTGGATTGTTCTCCAATAGCTGCTGCTGGTCATGTTATTCCCCAAAGCTATGTTCCGATATCTGTAAGCCAGTTTATGGATGACCTTTCTGCTGAAGAAGAAGTGATAGGGAGCCGATCTTGTAGCACTTCTGTAAGTTCTCTCTTTAGTATTATACTGAACTAAGGCTTACAAAGTTTGATGCGTTCAATTCACACTTTTGGGAGATGCGGAATGATGAGATTCTGCCAAAATGGCTTACCTTGCACCATTTAAATTGGTTCTGTGGCTGAGTTGCCTCTGAATTAGCTATTGATTTGTATAATTGGATATTTAAGTTGTGAATTTTGACAACTATGATGAATATTTTCTTGGTAAGCTTGTTAATTCTGGAGGTGCTGGTTTGTGCTATCTAGACCAGCCATTCAGATCGTGTATATATATATATATCTATGGTGTGCCTAACAACTTTTTTATATTTAATGGCTTTAAATTTTGTTTGCCTCTTTCTAGTGGAAAATTTGTATGGCCTATTGGGTGTAAAACTTAATGCATCTGTACCTGACAGGTTGCTGGGAACAATGTGAATAAGGAACAATCATTGAGAAGTGTTCTATCAGATCCTTTGTCGTAAGTTCAATTTCATTTCTTTTTATAGCTGTTTGTCTTGGTATGACATAGGAGCATGTTATTGATTGTATGAAGATTTTCCTGTACTGTCTCACATTGTCCTATCTAAGTCTTTTCATGAAAAATCAAAAAAACAACATATGCATTTATTATGAGAAAAGAAAAGATAAAGATTTTTCCTCTTTGGAGGAAACCTAAAGTGTGGGGATCGATCAGTTGACTTCGGTGTAGAAAATAATTAATGTTACACCCTTGAATAACTTGGTATAGGTTAACTTTTTAAGAAAATCCACTGTTGTCGAATTCCATTGACTGATCATGATAAAAAGGCTTTTTGACTATCATATTGGTTCATTTCATTTCTTTTTCTTTCTTCAATTTCATAGCATGTACTATGATTCTACTTTATCCTAATATCTCCTGTTTTCTTCTTTCATTTTGTTTACCAGTGGTGCATTCCTTGAAGATGCTATGCTTGTCTCATGTGGGCATTCATTTGGTGGTCTTTTGCTGAGGAGAGTCATCGAGACTGTAAGTAGGATTTCCATGTCATCAAAACTGTTGAGTCTTGTTATGCATATAGTTTACATATCTGCATTAATACATCATAGCCACAGCTGAGAAAAGTGTGGTTGTGTTTGATGCATAAGGGGACACAGGATAACTTATTAGAGACCAGTGTATAAAATTCTATCCATTTTGGTTTCAGAAAGTTTGGTGGCGGCTGGAAAGTAGGATTTTGAGAGATATTCTTAGAATTTTCGGAGGCTTACGGATGAGGTTGCTGTAGATATTGTAGGTGTCTTTATTGCTAGAAGAAAGATGTCAGGTTTAATATGGGAAATGGGATTGTGGCTTAACATTAGGTTTCACATTGGGATGTGAACACTTTTGAGGTTATAATTTTGTGTATTTAAGTCTTAGTGATGAAAATCCCTTAGATTCTTCTTGCAGTTTTAGAGAAAGAAGAGTAGTTACATAGAAAGAGGTAAGGAATTCTTTTACAACAAATGTTTGGGGGAAAAAGAAACGAAATAAAAGAAGATACATTAGCTTAAAAGATCTCTTCCGTCTCTTTGTATTCTGCAAATCCATATGTGAGTGAGAGGATCTTAGGAGTCTGGACTATCCCACTATTCATTAAATAATGCCAAAAATTCTATTCTGAAGCTGTCGTGTCAAATGTGTTTGATCTTTCTGTATCCTCCCCCATTCTCTGTTGGTTAGATAACACTATGTACTGAATTTCATGGGCGTTTAAAGAAAATTCCATATTGCCTGAAGGGCAGAGCCGTTTCCACTAGAAAGCTTAACACAAGTGACTTCCTAAATGGTTAACACCCATCAAATCACCAGTTATAAAGTTAGATCTTTAATAAATCACTTATGCCAAGCTATATGGTTTGGTGCACAAGTTCAGCAGAAGGACCTAGACAAATCTTCTCAAATCATGATGGTTGGTGCTGCTTGGAGAACATTTATAGGAGGTATTGATTGCAAATCAGAAAATGAATAGTCATGTATTGACTGAATTAGGTTACACAAATATACATGATGGTAACAGTTTTCCCCAATCTTAGGGATCTAAAAGATAATAAATATCTAATCTAGAAGATAATATCTTAGACAATCCTAATCTATTTAAATTTAAATTTGCAATCTTATCACAATAACAGGAGGAATGGATGAGGGATGAGATTCCCTTAAATATTCCAGAAAGCGAAGTTCCTGGCTGCAAAGATAAATGCTAACTATGTTTGCAATTTTGTCCAATACTCATGTAGCGAGTCCCAAATCTCATTAGATACAGACCAACATAAGATTCTTTTGATCTTATAATATCAGCTGAGTCCTTTCAGTTCCCTGAATCGTGGCCCTATCTTCTCAACCTGAACTGTTGGAGTTCCATTATCCATGCATACTGTAAATTGCATTTAAATTTCATTCTTTTCCTTTATCCATGTATCTGCCTCACTATTTTGGTTGTATTTGTTTTGTCTCATTTGTATTACTTTTCTACAATGGAATTATAAATTTTAGATGGGGGAGACAAGAATCATAATTACAATTATTGTTTCCGTCACAGTCAAGATGTACTCTCTGCAATGCAGATATTGAGACCGGTTCTATGATCCCTAATTTTGGTATCTCTCATTTCCTATTTATTTTACTCCTTTTGTATTCAATCTCCACACACTGCTGTGGACCATGCTTGGTCATGCTACTTCTTGTATGATGCTATAATTTTCTTGTTATTATTATATATTTTTATTAATTTTAACTGATTCTTGACATATACTGGTTTCCTCCCCAGCTCTAAGGGCTGCAGCCTCAGCAGTCAAGCATGAGGATGATAAAAGGTTATTTCACAATGCTGTTCTCCGAAAGCGGCGGAAAGAAATGGGTGATCAAATGGATTCATCAAGAAGAGCAAACAGGGTATTTAACTTAGCTAGCATGAAATTATTGTTGCTCTGAACCTCAGCATATTGTCAATGAAAGAAAAATTGTGACAAATGTCATTTTCTCTGTGATAAGTTAAATGTTTTGACTTCCGATATATGGGACAAAAAATGTAAGTTAGCTTTTCTAACTAAAATTACTTAAATAACGACAAGGCTGTAGCAAGAAATCCTAAATTAGTTGTGAAGAAAATGATATATCTAGAATGTTCCTGAAATGCTCTATTATTTCTTGTTCACAGAAATGTTGACCAAATTTTGTTAATTCTGCTCTAATAAAGACTAAAGACCTTGTTTTTTAAAACTCTGGATTTGAGATTCAAGTGTTACAGAATTTTCCTTTTTGAGACGCTTTAACATTTAGGTTAAAATTATAATACTGCTGGTAAGATGCTGCAATATTTGACTTTGACTGCACACATCCCAATGAGGGAAGTACTTGTGCATTAGAATTTGATAAAGTTGGTTATTTCTTTTTCTTGATGGATATTTTCACAACTTTGTTTATTATTTATTGTTGCTTGACCAATTAGAGCTTTTAAGAAGTTGAAGTGACCATTCTTGGAACTTTCACTTCACTAGAAGTCCTAGTGATAGGCTTGTTGATGATCTTGCTTTGCCACTGCAAATACTTGCCATGTTCCGTGTTTCAGTGTTACCCAATGGAAGGATTTGGAGTTTAGATTCTTAGGGGCTCTCTTACTTCCTCTTTTATTTTTTTTATTGGGAGTCCGAATATTACCTCTATTCCTTTGTCATAGTCTTGATGAAAAATCAAAGCCCCTTTTAATATAAGGCTTTCGTTTGGTAGTTGTACTTGACAGAATAAATAGAAATGATCTACTTCTGACTTAGGGACTTGGCTAGCTATTACATTTGTGGCATGAGGAAGGGATGAGGAGCATAAAGTTGTTTTGTTGTGCTATTTTGGCAAGTTTGTGGTGTATTTTGATGAAACAGAATGCAGGGGTACTCAATGATATTTTCCTTCGGTTACATCTTATTTAGGGAAGGATTATTTTTATATCCTTTTAGTGGGTCTCTTCTTTTGGTTTCTTTAGAGGAGTGACTCATAAGGGGTCACAAGGCTTTGTTAAGTTAAAATTTAGGTCTCTTTCTTTTGCTTTGAGAGGACCTCTTATCCTCCGTTCATATTATTTTCTATTTATTCTCTCCTCTCCACCAATAAATCCTTTTTTCTCCAAAACAGAAAAAAAATTAAGGCAGTTGAATTCTAATACTACTTTTTTGTAAGAAATATTCCCTTATGAACATGCTAGAGCAGGTAAAAAAATTTAGCAACAAGAGTTAGAAATGAGGGATATTTTTGTTTTAGGCCAAAGTGCAATTTTGGTCCCTTATTTTTAGGGTAAGTTGCAATCTAGCCCTTTATCTTTTTTTTTTCTCTTGCAATTTTGATTCTATATCTATCCCAAAAGTTTCACTCCTTGGTCCTTGCAATTGAATGTGACCATGTCTTCCGAAGGAGTGAAATTTTTGGAAAAGATATTGGACCAAAATTGCAAAAAGATAAAGGGTTAGATTGCAATTTACCCCAAAGATAAGGGGCCAAAATTGTACTTTGGCCTTTTTTTTTATTTATTTAGTGCTTGGAAATTAGTAATTACAATTTATGTGTTATTTTAGTATACTTAAAGATGTTTATTAATTTAAATAGGGGCTAGGTAAAGAACTTAAGGTATTTGAATTAGCATCTGGGGTCTTATGACTCAACAAATTTGAATTTAGGACCACTGGAATCCAAAAAATTCTTCTCCGTAACATAACAGTATTTCTGTGCCTGTGCTCGTTTTGTTTGATAATTCTATTCAGTATTTATTCATGTAGATGTTGTATTAGTAGGATTTTAGATGGAACTAAGATAGTGTTTGATGGGTATGAATGTTTTAAAAGGTAAGCTGTCAGTTGGATATCAACTTTTTGATCCTAGTCATTGTTTCCACCAGTTGCCATGGGCATTATTGTTGTACTGTTGTGTGTATTATAAATAATCATTCATTTACATGTCGGTATCTGTCTTCTGAATAAACGATTGCCTAATAATATAAGGATTAAGTTTCTGGCCAAAAAACCTGTGCTAATTAGCACTTGATTCTTCAGGAAAACGGAGATATTACTGCAGATGATGGACTCCAGCGGGGAGTGCAGTATCCATTTTCAGTAAATGAGAAAGTGATAATTAAGGTGAGATGTATTTTTTGTTTTATGATGTCTGATTTGGCTCATCCAATTTATCAGATAGTCTGAGAAATTGTTGATAAATTTCCTATGTCTACAGGGTAATAGGAGAACACCAGAGAAATTTGTTGGTAAAGAAGCTGTCATTACATCCCAGTGTCTCAATGGCTGGTGAGTTAAAAAGATTTGTTAAATTTACTATCAAAATAAAAATATATATATATATATATGAGCAAGTTACCTTTCTTTTGAAAAGAGTTAAGGTATTGGGAGACAATTAGCTTGTAAATATAAGTAGTCAGCTGGCTTATGCTAAGTAAACTTTCTGCATAAGGTGTTTTAAGGAGATGGACATGCGAAGTCACTTTAAGAACAAGAAGCGATCGTATGAAAACAATGAGAGGGGATTTGATTCTTCTTCTTCTTTGCTTGAAATTGACACGGTTTACTAATAAATAGTATGTTTAGTTTCAAAAAGTCTGAAAAGATCAAGTCGCAGTCAATTTAGTAACGACTTCATTACTAGGAATTGTATCACCATGCTTTTTTATTATGGTTTTGAATGTTGCTAATTTGCTATATATGCATATTACATACATGTAATAAATACTTGCATAAAATGTCATTCATGCAGGTACTTGCTCAAGATTATCGGAACTGGCGAGAATGTGCGCTTGCAATATCGTTCTCTTAGGAAGCTACTGAACTCACCAGCCATAGATGATCAGTGTCCGTCGCAGTCGCAATCGCAGTCGCAGTCACAGCCAATTCAAAATAGCAGCTCTTGATGGATCTGTCTGTTTCTTCTCGGTTTTCTTCTCTCATTTTTCGATAACTAAAAGAAAACTTTGGTAACCTTGATCCTTCCATAGTACATAATTAGAAGTTGAGTTGTCTGGTTCCTATGCGCGAGCTTGTAACTTATTTAGTGTATCCAAAGAGGTGATTTGTATGGATACCAATTCTAGCATTTTTGACATCTTTGATCTTTGTAAAGAGGAGGAGGCAAAGTTGGTTTAGATCGATGGCATGTAAATTGTACTTATAAATTACTGAATTGGTTCATAAATACTAATTTTTTCCCCCTATAATTGAGTTTTGTGTACATTTATTGCTGAACTTTTATATTGGCTAGCTTAGTATGGAGGCACTTGGCTACTGAGGAGTGTTGGATGATAATGTCACAACTCTGACTTAGGAATGATGTCTTATTTTATTTCCTTTGGCTTATTGTATTTATTTGAGTAAATATATAAATTGATTATTGAAAGATATACGAGTTAATATTTTAATTTTTTTAATAAAAAAATAATTTAATTTATACTTTTTAAATATTTAAAGTCGTGAAATTAATATATTTTAATTTTTTTTATCTCTATAAACTAATTTTTGAAAGATAGAGATAAATAATTAAATTGTATTGTTTGTACGACTTTTAACCATTAAAATATGTAAATTAGGTTTATTGGAATTGAGTTGTCGACCCACAAATTTTTAAGGAATTAAATTGTATGCTTATTTTACGTACTTAAATTTTATAAGTCAAATAGGAGACTTACTTTTCAATTTTTAACTTTAACTCAATTATAATTTATTTTTTGGATATTAAAATTGTATTGTTTGGTCTTTAATTTTTTTTTTACAAATATTAATTATTTAGTCCCTATAAATGATGTTTAAAAAATAAATTTTCTTTGAACTAGAAGATGATTTACTCCATAAAGTTTGGGAGTGGTTACCTCCATAATGTTTTTGTTGCAATTTTTGCTGATTGTAGTCATTTGCAGAATGTCTTTTTCTTGGTGCCCAAGATCTGCTAATGTGTGTGCTCATGTTTGTGGACATATTGATAGTGTTGGGAATGATGAGTGTTTGTTTTGGTTGGATTGCCTCCTTATGCGACTCAGATCCTCTGCATTTGGAGTGACGTGCATTTCTCTGCATTTGGAACACCACTCAGATGTATCACTAAAACGTAGTGTTTCATTAATGGACACGGGTTGTTTTATTACAACATTGGATGCCACGTGTCATAACTATAATGGATGAGATGAAATCGGGCGGCCAGAAATGCTCTAATTATAGAGAAGTCTAGAGAGATTCAAATCTAGAGAATTCAATTTCCTCCTGATGAGGTTATTGATGTAGTCTTCAGACTTTGTTATTTCTTAATATGCTTTGGAGTATTTCCCATAAAAAAAAAAGATGATTTACTTGTCCTATTATATATAATGGGAATTCGAGCAATTTTAAAAAAAGCCTCAAGCTGAGAGACTTTTTGAACACCCTAATTCTTTGAGCGCTTGTTGGATATTATCAAAATACTTCAAAAACTCAGGTTGAAAGAATCTCAATTTCTTCTCAACAATCTTGGGCATGAAAAAGTCTTATTCAGAATTCTTGGATCATTTTTTGATCACTTGTGGTGGAATATTGAGTACAGACTATCCATGTGATAGCATTATCGTAGGATCAAAGTTTTGGTGGCAACCTAGAAATGGTTTTTGTTCCAACTTTTGTCTTTTTCTGGTTGAAGTATTGGTTTCCTCACTTATCCGTATAATGATCTAGGTGAAGACTAATTAGCTAATTCTACTCAAGCTGGGAACAAACAGTTAAAGTTCTCCCAATAATGTCGACTCCAGTGCTCCAACCTCCCTTAAGGTCACTAACTTGTCTTTCAAGAGTTAAAGATTGGTACAAATATTGAGTTGAGGAATTTTTTTGACAATAGTAGGATAAACAGTATCTTGGAATTTGGCTACAGCCTACAAGTGACTCTCTTGTCTCAACTCTCAACTAACAACGTCTTGCACTCTTGCTAATACAAACTGTTTTTACATGGTCATTACTCAACTTTCTTCCTCTTTGTGTAATCTTAAAAAAAATAAAAGAGAGGGTAAAAAAGAAAAAACCAACAAACATATTGCTATGCAATATGATCATCTGGTGTCTTATTTTATTTCCTTTTGTTTTTAATTTTAGAGATTTTTTTATATTTATAAATTATCATACGTATAAGTTCTTAATTTAATAATTTTTTTCAGTACACTTTGATGTTTTTTAGACTTTTAATTTGGGTAGGAAAAAGTTATAGAAAAATAGTTAAATAAATTTGGAGAAGTTTTGATTATATACAGAAGTCATAAAAAAAAATAAAAGAGTAAATTATGAATTAATGATTTCGGGAAGTTTTCAGTTGAGTAAATAAATTATGAACTAATTTGATTCCGGTTATAGTTAACCAATCGGCTGGTATATATTTGAAGAAATTTTGGAGTTTTAAGTTAATATTTCTTCTTTGTTTTTATTATTTGATTTAGAGAAAATTAAATTTTAATACCATTTAGTTAGAGTTAATTCTATATTGATATCCTGTGATTTAAAATTTGTCGAACAAGTAGTTTATACCGTTAAAAATATATAAAAATATAGATAGAATGAGAGTCGAATGTGAGAAAGACTTTTCTCAATTGTTATTGAAAGGATTCGGGCATACTTGATAGTTGATTTCAAATACTCACGCGAAGACCCGGTCACGAACTCGAACACGGACCTAGGCTCTCTCATTATACACAGCAAACACACCGGTGAAGAAGAAGGAATAAGAGACATATGGAGATTCACATAACTTCGAAGACCAAAATCTTTTTTTTCCAAAACACTCACATTGATCAGTCTTCTCTCGAGAGGAAAAGCTTCCAAAACGTGGGTGTGTAGCAAGGACGGAGCTAGAAATTGCATATAGGGGGGGCCATTTGTTCCATGTAATAATTAGATATTAAAAAAATATTTAATTAGTATTATATAAAAATAAAATATGTATGTAAAATATGTAATTAATTTATAATATAAGATAAAAAAATTAAAATATATGATATTTTGAAGTTTAATAAATGAAATATTCATATAAAAGGGACTAGATTGAAAAGAAATAAACATGTGAGGGAACAAAATATAATTTTAGCCATTAAAAAATAGGTGAAGTTCAAAGAAAGTGGGTAGGAAGCGCTAAGATTCGAACCTGTGCCAAAACATGTCACCATTAAGATACAAGCTACATATAGTAGGATTTTGTATACAAATTTAATATATTACTGAAATTTTTTTTGGGGGGGGGGGGCATGGCCCCCACTAGCCCCCCTAGCTCCGCCCCTGTGTGCAGTTGTGTTTCCTAATTCTAATTATGTGTGAGATATGGGGTTAGTCACAGACTATTTTGCAAAATATCTTTTTCAAATAATAATATATTATTTGAGTAGATATCTCCATTATTCTCTCCCACTTCCCATGATCTTCACCAACTCAAAATTAATTAAATAATGCAATAAATAATAATAATAATAATAATAATAATAATAATAATAATAGGCCAAAGTCCTATTTTGATCCCTCAATTATGCTCAATGTTCCAAATTGGTCACTCAGTTATTTTTCTTTCCATATTGATCCCTCAGTTTTTCAAAACTTGGCACAATTGGTCCCTCAAATGTTTTCCATCCATTTTTTCGTTAGAAAAAAAGACAAAATTGATTTTTAACTTCTAAATGTTTGAATTTTTGCATTAAGGACCTTTTTTTCTATAATAAAACCAAAATATAAGAAAGAAGAAATAATTGAGGTTTCTAATTTATTTCACGCATAAAATACAACTTCTCTCTCCCTCCCTCCCTCCCTCCCTCCCTCCCCTTCTCTCTCTCTCTCTCATTGTTGGATTCTTTGATCTAGAATGATTATTGGATTTAGTTCTTGAGCTTAGATTGATTGTTTATCACATTATGACTCATTAATTTGATACTCTTCCTTGTTAAGCTCCATCGTATTATTTTTTATTGTGTGATAATCCTAGTTGATGATTGTTAATTGTCAATTCAACTAGCTCTAGGAACTAATTTCACTATTTTGGTGGTTGATTAGTTAATTAATATTGGTTAGTTACTTGTTTAATAACTGATTAGTTGAGTTAATTAACCATTTCTATGAGTTTTCATAGTTGCATCAATTTGGTACGAGAGTCTGAATTCCTTATTATATTTGTGGTGCAATGATAGCTGAATCGTCCCGTAACTCCAAGTTTTTCATCACTTTTTACATCATTTTAAAGTTTTATTTCGCTTTCAGTTTAGTCCCTGAGTACTGGTTTCCATTTAGTTTTTAAACAAACACACTTTTACCGGCATTTTATTAGTTTGTTCATAGTTTTATAGCCAAATCAATCTTGTTTTGTGTCTTGAATCGTTTATACTCCACATACTTGAAGTCCCTTTGAAAACACGACCCGACGAGTATCATTATACTATATATATAGCTGGTCTTTTTGGTGTACTTTACGACAGGCTCGATCACAAAGAAAGATTCATCTTCAACATTTTATCAGTGAAAGAGCAATTTGGGCCAAACCATTTATCATTCACATAGCTAACATTAGATCCATCCCCAATATTCCACCAAATAATTAAGATCCCTTGCCCTACCCACACGTTACAAAGGTCAGTCCACAAATTTGTCATTAGCCCTCTCTTAATATGGAAATCAACTCCTTTATCTTGTTCGCTGGCAGTCATTATTTTTTATCAACTTGGTAACAAGTTTGAGAAGACATGCTTCATTCATGCAATTCATATCTTTCAAGTTTAAAGCCCGCCAGCCAACATTATGAATCTTCCTCCTTTCCTCTTAATGCTTATAAATGAAATTTCTTTGAATTCCTTCAATCTCTTCATATAGTTCTTTTGTTAATTTTTTCAATGACATACCAGTAACCTTTTCTTTTCTTGATTTTTTTTTTGCACAGTTAGCAATTTCATCCATTGCGTGTATTTCTAGAGAATAAAATGTTGGATTTCTCTTAGCTCACCTTTTGACCAAAAAAGCTAAAAATATTTTCTTACTTATCCTAAAAGTCAACAATCAAATATACAAGACAAAAAAAATAATAATAGTAATAATAATAAATTTTACAATTAAAAAAANCAAAGTTCAAAATGATTTAGCTGCAAGAGATGAATGTAGTTTTGATCTTTTTAATTAGAGTTTCCAATATGACAATACCGAAATATAAATCTAAAATATAAGAGATTTCAAATTATAAAATTAGTTAGATATAAAAATAGTTATGTCATTCAAAATTATTTGATAATTTTATAAGATATGTGCAACTCACATGAGACTTAAAAAATAAAAAAGATAACGAGTTACTAACGGTTATGGGAACATTCTCATGAAATTAATAAATTAGGGGGTTAATTGCTATTTTTCATATATTAGGGGGAAAATTGCAATTGAACACATAATTTAAGGTGAGTAATTGCAATTTCCCCTTTAAAAAAATGGCATTTATTGGCTATTAAAACCATCGCTGTCAAAAAAATAATAGTAATTTGGATTATTTGTCACCATCAGATTATTTAGACAATTATAATTTTTTTTTTTTTTGGTAAAACAGACACTTGTAATTATACTATCCCACATTCCCACTTATTACATGATGTAACAAGTGGCATTTATTTTTAATGAATAATGTGATAAACTTAATGTGAAAATCTTTTCGCAAAAAAAAAAGCCAAAAGAAACAAACAAGTGGCACTATAAACTTAACCCATATATATATATAATCTTTTTAGTACATCAAATTTTAACTTAAAACTTCAAGTTTTAACTAAAATATACATAATTGGTTTCTTGTGGAAACCAGTCCAAAACCTAAGGAGAAAAAATATGTAGAAAATCTTAACAATTAAGTGAGAAATTAAATTTTTAAAAAGAAAAACTCAAATAGTTACTAGCTAAAGTCTGTTGAACAACACTATATATACGTGGGGCTAATATTGCTTTGATTAGGGGAGCCATTTTACGAGTTCTTCTATCGTAATATAGTTTCCGGTTAATCTTTCCATATCCATTGTCCGCCCAATTTTCGCCCCATGAATTCTGAACTATGCAGTACCTTGTTATTTTATTTCCTCGTCTCAATTGTCCATATCCGACTAGAACAATAGAGTGATACTCTACTCTTGCAGATCGATAATCATATTTAGGCCTGAAATATACTTCATCCTACATTATATATATATTTAATAAATTAAATTTAATAATTTGACCTCTTCGGCTCTTCCTTCCTCACCAGCTTCAGCTTCCTTAGGTTTTTATGTAAATAGAGACTACCTTTAGCGCAACTCACAACGACATTTATATATATTGTCACTCACTCTCTCTCCTCCTCTTCCCTGACAGCACATCTCTCTCTCCCTCCTTCCCTGAATTTTTGCAGTAAAACCTTTTTTTTCTATAATAGAACCAAAATGTAAAAAAGAAGAAATAACTAGGATTTTTAATTTATTTCACACAAAAAATACAACTTCTCTATCTCTCCCTCCCTCCCTCCCTCCCTCTCTCTCTATCTATCTATCTATCTATCTATCTCCTTCGACTCTTTTCCTGTATTCTTCTAGCAAAATTGTCGCCAAATCAACAGAACCATGTTCAAGTCGACTATTGATGATCTTCTTCATTTACTTTCAAGACAAATTACTCCTAATTTTCAATTACCTAGAATCGATTATGGCAATGAATAATCAACTCCCAAAAAATGTTCTATAAACCTAACCAGAATGAATAGTTACCATCAGCAGAACAATTATCCCAAACAAACTAACTCTGAAATTGAGACTAAAGTTTGTGTATGTAATATCAAAAGAATGTATCGACAGTGTAAATATATATAGTTGTGTGCGTAACCCTAACTTCGAACATTGTGTAAAGTTAGGGCTTTAAACACCACTTTGTCAATTTCAGGAGTTGGTTATATATGCACATAGCAATTATTGTCAAATGCCCAGCGAATCAAACATTCAACTCCTCTGAGTCATACAATTTTTTCACTTAACAATTCGTTTTAAAATTTCAGAACAAAAATCCCAAAACACATTGTTTAGCACCATATATCACAGTCAAATTAAAAAATAAAAGGAAAATTCAAATCCAGCATCAAGACTACAACACTTGATATTACATCACTCAGATCGCATCGAAAAAGAACGGAATAGATTCGGTACACTTGTACTCCCGATAGATACTCTTGGGGTAATTTTAATTTTACTCATTCTCCAGCGACCATTAACCAACCCCATCATCATGGCTTCTCCGATAGAAAACCCTAGAAAAATCCCGCATAACCACCGAAGGGGATCCTTGGTGGGGCTTCTCCGGCGGTGGAGCACCGTCATCGACGGAGTTGGCTAAAGCTGATGGAGATTGTGCCCTAGGGCCAATCATTTTGTTTATATGTTATTTGAACATATGTATTTCTTGATTAATTTATAGAGATAAATTATGTTGTTATCATATTATTAGCATGTTTACTATGATAGCGTCCTTGATTAATTATAAGATAATTAATCTAAAAACTGTCCCTGGTCGATCATTCACGTGGGAACGTAAATGAACTAAGACCAGCATGACCTCGGTGTATAGAGATACATGCACTAGATGCTTCTCGAGAGCCATGGTGGAATTTTGTAAGGGTTACAAAATTACTGGACCGACCCGGAGAGTCCTGCATGGGTTTAGTCATAAGCGAGCCTCTCCTGTACACCTGTCACGATAGCCTTAGACCTGAGGTCTTGACTATTCCGGCATTGTAGTTGTCAAACTTTGGCCTAGTCCAACGTTACCCGTAGCAGGGTAGCCATANAGGCCCCCAGATGCAAAAACGCATGAGGAGACCAGTCATGAAATTGGACTATCTCAAGAAGCCACATGTACCCCAGGGTGAGCCCATAATATTCACCGACGAAAAACTGGCCGACGTAGACTCAGAAGAAGCTGACCCGATGGTCATCACCGCCGGGATAGGAAGGTACATCTCCTAAGGAACATGTGATCAGCACAAAATGTGGGTCTAAATCACTCGGTAAGCCTACCCAAGTACAACACCTAAACAAAGTTCAACATGCTTAAGTCAGAATAATATTGTTTATCCATATCATTACTTAGTCAATTAGAGACTTAGAGTCCTATTTTGTAGGAGGTTGTTAGTAGCTTTCTATTTTTCATATAACGTCTAGTTCTATCATGCTTTCTGTTCTATAATTCAGCATTTTGAATTGCTACTAATATTTTATTAAAATATCTTCAGCCATTGCAATTTTTCCTCAACTCTAAGTCTCTTGTCACCTATAGGCAAATGGAATGGAGAACTTGAGAATGATGTTGCAAATATTTCAAGTACAACCAAGGAAGATAATGTGCAATAGCAAGGATCAACTGTATAATGTAGCAGTAACATACTAACATGGAAGTCCAACCAAAAAAGTATGGCATATAGGTAATAATTATGTTAGTTTTTGGAAATTGTATTACTTAATAATTTCATTTGAGCTTTTTGCTGCAATTTTGGCTCAAGATTTTGTAGACAAAAATCATCCTTTAAGCATTTGGGTCTTTGATTGTTGGAATTTCATAATTGCTTGGATGGGTGAACAAGTTTTGAGATTGTAAACTAATATTTCTCTATACAATTTTTTTTTTTTATAAATTACACAGAAGGTCCTTATGGTTTAGCTCATTTAGAGGAAGGATCCCTGTGGTTTAAAAAGTGACAAATAAGGGTCAGTGATTTGCTCCGTTAACAAAAAGGATCCCATGAAGTATTTGACATCCAAAATTAACGAAAATAGGACAATGTTCAACTCACGTGACCCATTTCCACATACTCAATCCCTAATTTTTGAGAATTAGGGTTTGATTTCTGCACAATGGAAGAGAAGTTATGAATAGGGTATATGAAAATGGGTCAGACACTTTTTGTTAACGGAGTAAACCACAAGCTTTTATTTGTTATTTTTTAAACCACAAAGACCCTTTCTGTAAAAGAACCAAACCACAGGAACCTTCCATGTAATTTATCATTTTTTTGTGCAATTTGCAGTTTTGGTCCTCTCTTTCTGTCAGCTTAGAGCTACAATAGTGTAATTTTCACAATTGAATAGATGTGACAACGAATCCAACCCCAAATAAATAAGACATTGGTGTGAAAAAAATTCCAATTATGTTATGTTTATAATGAATGTACAGGACAAGGTGAAATGTTTTGTCCAAATATCTAGTCTATTTTAAAGTCACATGTATGATTGATAAATTATTGAAGTTGACAGCGATTTAATAAAAAAGTATTTTGGTTAATTCTCATTATATTTTAGGTATATAAACAGTTTTAACTGTTAATAATCTTTTATTAATATTTAAAAGTTACAGAACTAAAATAAAACTTTTCTAATTTGAAAGATAAAATTGAAAATTGACCTAAATTAAAAGACCCAAAAAGCACTCAATTTACACTCATTCCTCCTTTCTTTATAAAACACATGAAACCTTGTGCCAAGAGAATTTTCGACAAGCCCGATAATGAATCGGACACCAGTTAAAATTTTGTTCACATACAATTAGCATCAGTCAATCTTTTTCCCCTCACTCTCCAACCATAAAAAAAAAACCAAAAAAGAAAAAGGAACAAAATATGGAGAAATTTATATACAACAATCACAGTTTCTCCAATAAACTCGAATATACATAAAGGAGAGGATATTTTAAGAATAGAAATCTACAAAACGGTGTTTATATGTAGTGCTTTGAGTAAAGAAGTAGCCATCTGTTTTACCAACACTTGGCCTCCTGAGCTTTGTCCATCCCTTCTCTCCTCTATTAAGTTTTGAAGTTTCTGAGGCAAATCGTTCTCCACAATCAATTTCTTGGGTTGAGGATGATGCTCGTAAACAGCCTGCCACAAATTTTTAAACACAATTAGTGTTTCTTTTAGGTAAAGCAAAGCATGTAAATGACTCTTCTGTTCTGTGAATTTAGACAAATATCCCTGTAATTCCCGTTTTAAAACAACAGATATTCTAACGAAGTGCTACCCCAAGGTGACTTTAAAATGTACTAAAAAGAGAACCTATGCATCTGAATATTAACAAGTTCAAATGCAAGGATTCCAGATAACATTAAAAAATGGTAGCACCTGGTAATAGATCACAGGAAGCGCACATCTGAAAATAGCATCTTAGAAAGATATATGAAGAAATTATAGATCAGATAAAGTAACTCAATAAAATCCCCCAATTTCACTATTTGATGTGAGTCAATTTCAAGCTTGAGTCTGACTGATGTCAAATAGTCAAGTCAGTTTTGATGAATTAAATTTGATACAAAAAAGTGCAAAAACGTGAATAACAGTTGAACAGAGGACAAGATTTCCTCCCAAGCAAAAGTAATAACTAAAGAAAACAACATAATCTAAGAGCCACCTAATCCCTTTGAAGATCTACAAGGAAAACTCAATTGAACAAACGATTTGCAGAAACCCATGGACAAATATATTTTTTACTCCTACTGATCATTTATACATGAAGCATAAACTATGAAAAGTTATCATCTGTAAATTTTATTTGAAAAGGTATGTTAGGAAAGAATAATAACAATAATTGTAACTTCTGCTCATTACTTGAATTTAAAACACAGACATTTGCATCAAATTTCAAGAATTTAAATAAAGGGAGACAACTATCTACTATAGTTTTAACTCAATAAATCTGGGTTTTACTTGAAAGCATGGATGAGTTAATGCACAGCGAAAGTTTGCCAACTAAAGCTTTCAGACATTGATTGTATCATTGTGTAATAATCTTGGTTTCAGTTAAAACAAGATTGCTATATACAACATAAATCACGAGATCATGAAGCTACATGTGTTGAACATACCAATTTTTCTATAGCACCATAAGCAAAACCCCATTCCATAGTAATTGGAAAGCTTGCACTCACATATATATTATGTATAACGGAAGCTTATATTCATTCCAGTTAAACCAATAAGAAAATTCATACCTTTATAAGCTTGAGCAAATTAAGCCGGGCTATAGCATCCCGATGATCAAGCCTTGCAATAAGCAATGGTGTTAATCCATTAACAGCTAATGTAGTATTGATCCGTGCAGATTTCCTGCAACAATATGGTGAAATGGATAGAATGAATATCAAGGAGTAAAGAAAGATAAATAGGGGATCTAAACAGAGAATATTTTTTTGTTTCATAGTTTATTATACTCAAATAACAATCACATCTAAAATCCTGTACATACGTGATGATTTTCAAGAATGGCTCCAATATGTGCACAAAATACTGTTCTGGACAACTCTGGAAAAACTTCACAAGCCTCTGCACTGCATCCTTCTTCAGTAACGCTTGCTCAACCTTCCTATTGTCATTATCATGGGCCAAGNACTGCGACTCAACAGTGACAGCTGTCGAGTCGGATCAACAAGACACTTCCACCTACTCACCACGCATTCCCGAAACTACCCCCAACGTCCCTTTTGTACCTCGTAGTCTCGCACCCACGTGGGACAGAAAGGACGTGGATAAATAGAAGGTGATCACACACATTCAAAGGTAACCATTTCCTAATTCCAAAAAACTACTATTCTCTGAACTTGATCAACTATTTGACTTGAGCATCGGAGAAGAATCACAGGGAACCCCCTGTGCATTCTCTTGTGCAGGATCCGACAACCTCAGACCCCCCGGAGACTGCACACAACTGTGAACTTAAGGTTAGATTTACACTGATCAAGCTTTGTAGTTTTCACTGGCGCCGTCTGTGGGGAGAGATGAGGAAACTCCGGTTATCTCTCCCCCTTCCACCTAACTGTTGCTGAGGCACACGACCATACAACGCATGACGCACCACGGGGGAGCGAGTTCAACGACAAACTCCACCTCTTTCACCCTCACTTTTCACGATCTCCTCTTTTGCTTTTATTCATAAAAGTTTTATCTCTGAAATATCATTTACACCTCTTTTTTCCTTTGCGTTTTTGACCCCCGAGAGACCCTGGTACGGCTCTACGCGGGTGTCACATATATTGTCCACTAACCTCTTGTTGATCATCCATTACTGTGAACTTAAGATAACAGAGCTTCGACGTTCTCGAAAATGGAATCCCCTAATGAGAACCAGCTTCCACCATACTCTGCCGTTGACCCTTCAGGGTCGAGTCATACGGAGGACAGCACCCAACGGGCGGGTAACGCGGCTTGCGAACACGATCCCACACCCACCCCGGGTACCACTACTAAGATCTTGTTGAGAGGCGAGATGACACCAACTTCGTTGACTCCTCTTGTTGGCTTCCGACAACCTGGGCACAACCTAGACGAGGAAACCCTCACAACACCACCACCATACACGGATGAAATATGAGAAATCATCCAGACCGAGCTATGAGACTCGAGAGCAGCCCACAAAGCTGACATGGCATCCCTACGCTACAACATGGAAGAACAATTCAACCAGTTCATGGATAGACACTTCGACCAGATCACCAGCCCCAACGCAAAAGGAAAATAGGTAGCCGGAGCAACGGAGTCCCAGCCACCTGAGTGTCACACCACTCCCCATGCGCACCTCACCCAGGAAACCGCTTTGCCGACACGTGAAGAAAGACAAACCTACACGGAACGAAGCGAACCGTTAGCGGAAAACCAAACCATCCTCCCCCAAGGGCTGTCGGGACCCATGTTACATCAGTGGAACATTCCCGCAGAGCTATGGCACCTCTTGGCCCGACACTTGCCATCTCCCAGCACAGCGATAACAACTACCCCTCCTACAGAACCTCCAGCGCCGACGATGGCGCCACCAGCACCTCTGGCACCATCTCCCAGCATCTACGCACCTCATATCCAGCAGGATGAGTTACCGGCCAGATTCAAAATGCCCATGAAGCTGCCCCGTTACGACGGAACAAAAGACCCAGATGACCACCTCGGACAATTCCATGCATGCATGCAGATCGCAAACCTGTAGGAAGGAAAGAAGTGTAAGTTGTTCCCAACAACTCTAGTCGGGGAAGGCCTCATCTGGTTCTCCAAACTTCCAAACGACAGCATTCACAACTTCCGGGACATGGAGAACCTATTTAAAAAGAGATTTGCCACAAGCGTGGTATACAAGCAACCGACATCTGTCCTTGCCGATGTCCACCAAGCAGAGCACGAATCCCTCCGGGATTTCCTGCACCGCTTCAACCAGAAGTGTCTCACCGTTAAAGACTTGGAGGACAGCGTGGCGGTACACGCCTTTCAGGCAGGCCTGCGACCAGGACAAACCCATATGGAATTGGCGTTCATGAACCCAAGCTCACTGGAAGAGCTACTGTCAAAGGTTCAAGAATTTATCATTAAGGAGGACGCATTCACCTCACAAAAGAACAGATTCGCCAAGATGAGCCCTGGCAGCAAACAATCGCAACCACAACACCGAAATGATCAACGTCGTCGGGACCACCATAGGCAGGACATATCAAGACACCCGCAGCACGAGAAGGGCACTGCCAGTTTCAGCAGTAATGACCGACCACTGGTAACCTCCCGCGGACGTTTCAGCGTCTATACGGTTCTCACCGTCTCCCGATCAAGGATTTTAGCAGAATCAGAAGGCTTGGGAATCTTCCCCATCCTCACCCCTAGGAAATCACGTCCTGGCGACAGACCCAAGGATCAAAACCAGTAATGTCAGTTTCACCGGGACTACGGCCACACAACGGATGAGTGCATCGCGTTGAAGGATGAAATAGAAAGCCTGATCCAGAATGGGCGCCTAGGGAAGTACGTAAAGAAAGACAACAAACGAAGAGGAGACGGAGACAGGGAATTTCAGTGCGGAGAACAAACACGCCAGCACAAACCCCGCTGCGACAATAGGCCCCCGGAAGGAGGAGCCGGAGGAAGCACAACGGGCTCCCAACCACTGGAACCAATCAACGTCATTTCCGGAGGGGTAGATCGTCGGAGGAGAGGCCCCCAGATGCAAAAACGCATGAGGAGACCAGTCATGAAATTGGACTATCTCAAGAAGCCACATGTACCCCAGGGTGAGCCCATAATATTCACCGACGAAAAACTGGCCGACGTAGACTCAGAAGAAGCTGACCCGATGGTCATCACCGCCGGGATAGGAAGGTACATCTCCTAAGGAACATGTGATCAGCACAAAATGTGGGTCTAAATCACTCGGTAAGCCTACCCAAGTACAACACCTAAACAAAGTTCAACATGCTTAAGTCAGAATAATATTGTTTATCCATATCATTACTTAGTCAATTAGAGACTTAGAGTCCTATTTTGTAGGAGGTTGTTAGTAGCTTTCTATTTTTCATATAACGTCTAGTTCTATCATGCTTTCTGTTCTATAATTCAGCATTTTGAATTGCTACTAATATTTTATTAAAATATCTTCAGCCATTGCAATTTTTCCTCAACTCTAAGTCTCTTGTCACCTATAGGCAAATGGAATGGAGAACTTGAGAATGATGTTGCAAATATTTCAAGTACAACCAAGGAAGATAATGTGCAATAGCAAGGATCAACTGTATAATGTAGCAGTAACATACTAACATGGAAGTCCAACCAAAAAAGTATGGCATATAGGTAATAATTATGTTAGTTTTTGGAAATTGTATTACTTAATAATTTCATTTGAGCTTTTTGCTGCAATTTTGGCTCAAGATTTTGTAGACAAAAATCATCCTTTAAGCATTTGGGTCTTTGATTGTTGGAATTTCATAATTGCTTGGATGGGTGAACAAGTTTTGAGATTGTAAACTAATATTTCTCTATACAATTTTTTTTTTTTATAAATTACACAGAAGGTCCTTATGGTTTAGCTCATTTAGAGGAAGGATCCCTGTGGTTTAAAAAGTGACAAATAAGGGTCAGTGATTTGCTCCGTTAACAAAAAGGATCCCATGAAGTATTTGACATCCAAAATTAACGAAAATAGGACAATGTTCAACTCACGTGACCCATTTCCACATACTCAATCCCTAATTTTTGAGAATTAGGGTTTGATTTCTGCACAATGGAAGAGAAGTTATGAATAGGGTATATGAAAATGGGTCAGACACTTTTTGTTAACGGAGTAAACCACAAGCTTTTATTTGTTATTTTTTAAACCACAAAGACCCTTTCTGTAAAAGAACCAAACCACAGGAACCTTCCATGTAATTTATCATTTTTTTGTGCAATTTGCAGTTTTGGTCCTCTCTTTCTGTCAGCTTAGAGCTACAATAGTGTAATTTTCACAATTGAATAGATGTGACAACGAATCCAACCCCAAATAAATAAGACATTGGTGTGAAAAAAATTCCAATTATGTTATGTTTATAATGAATGTACAGGACAAGGTGAAATGTTTTGTCCAAATATCTAGTCTATTTTAAAGTCACATGTATGATTGATAAATTATTGAAGTTGACAGCGATTTAATAAAAAAGTATTTTGGTTAATTCTCATTATATTTTAGGTATATAAACAGTTTTAACTGTTAATAATCTTTTATTAATATTTAAAAGTTACAGAACTAAAATAAAACTTTTCTAATTTGAAAGATAAAATTGAAAATTGACCTAAATTAAAAGACCCAAAAAGCACTCAATTTACACTCATTCCTCCTTTCTTTATAAAACACATGAAACCTTGTGCCAAGAGAATTTTCGACAAGCCCGATAATGAATCGGACACCAGTTAAAATTTTGTTCACATACAATTAGCATCAGTCAATCTTTTTCCCCTCACTCTCCAACCATAAAAAAAAAACCAAAAAAGAAAAAGGAACAAAATATGGAGAAATTTATATACAACAATCACAGTTTCTCCAATAAACTCGAATATACATAAAGGAGAGGATATTTTAAGAATAGAAATCTACAAAACGGTGTTTATATGTAGTGCTTTGAGTAAAGAAGTAGCCATCTGTTTTACCAACACTTGGCCTCCTGAGCTTTGTCCATCCCTTCTCTCCTCTATTAAGTTTTGAAGTTTCTGAGGCAAATCGTTCTCCACAATCAATTTCTTGGGTTGAGGATGATGCTCGTAAACAGCCTGCCACAAATTTTTAAACACAATTAGTGTTTCTTTTAGGTAAAGCAAAGCATGTAAATGACTCTTCTGTTCTGTGAATTTAGACAAATATCCCTGTAATTCCCGTTTTAAAACAACAGATATTCTAACGAAGTGCTACCCCAAGGTGACTTTAAAATGTACTAAAAAGAGAACCTATGCATCTGAATATTAACAAGTTCAAATGCAAGGATTCCAGATAACATTAAAAAATGGTAGCACCTGGTAATAGATCACAGGAAGCGCACATCTGAAAATAGCATCTTAGAAAGATATATGAAGAAATTATAGATCAGATAAAGTAACTCAATAAAATCCCCCAATTTCACTATTTGATGTGAGTCAATTTCAAGCTTGAGTCTGACTGATGTCAAATAGTCAAGTCAGTTTTGATGAATTAAATTTGATACAAAAAAGTGCAAAAACGTGAATAACAGTTGAACAGAGGACAAGATTTCCTCCCAAGCAAAAGTAATAACTAAAGAAAACAACATAATCTAAGAGCCACCTAATCCCTTTGAAGATCTACAAGGAAAACTCAATTGAACAAACGATTTGCAGAAACCCATGGACAAATATATTTTTTACTCCTACTGATCATTTATACATGAAGCATAAACTATGAAAAGTTATCATCTGTAGATTTTATTTGAAAAGGTATGTTAGGAAAGAATAATAACAATAATTGTAACTTCTGCTCATTACTTGAATTTAAAACACAGACATTTGCATCAAATTTCAAGAATTTAAATAAAGGGAGACAACTATCTACTATAGTTTTAACTCAATAAATCTGGGTTTTACTTGAAAGCATGGATGAGTTAATGCACAGCGAAAGTTTGCCAACTAAAGCTTTCAGACATTGATTGTATCATTGTGTAATAATCTTGGTTTCAGTTAAAACAAGATTGCTATATACAACATAAATCACGAGATCATGAAGCTACATGTGTTGAACATACCAATTTTTCTATAGCACCATAAGCAAAACCCCATTCCATAGTAATTGGAAAGCTTGCACTCACATATATATTATGTATAACGGAAGCTTATATTCATTCCAGTTAAACCAATAAGAAAATTCATACCTTTATAAGCTTGAGCAAATTAAGCCGGGCTATAGCATCCCGATGATCAAGCCTTGCAATAAGCAATGGTGTTAATCCATTAACAGCTAATGTAGTATTGATCCGTGCAGATTTCCTGCAACAATATGGTGAAATGGATAGAATGAATATCAAGGAGTAAAGAAAGATAAATAGGGGATCTAAACAGAGAATATTTTTTTGTTTCATAGTTTATTATACTCAAATAACAATCACATCTAAAATCCTGTACATACGTGATGATTTTCAAGAATGGCTCCAATATGTGCACAAAATACTGTTCTGGACAACTCTGGAAAAACTTCACAAGCCTCTGCACTGCATCCTTCTTCAGTAACGCTTGCTCAACCTTCCTATTGTCATTATCATGGGCCAAGCAAACAGCAATAGAATCTAATGCTGTCACTGACCAAATCTCATCCTCAAGAAGGTTCAAATAGACATCCAAACCACCATGAGCCCTTAACTGCTCCCTTGAGTTACGAGATGCATGAGCCATGTCACACAGTAGAGGCAATGCATATTGTTTCAAGGGAGAATTTGAGGTAATGAATTGCATCAAATGGGGTATAATCCCATTTTCAGCAGCTTGTTCTTGTCTCCTCTTGTTTATCTTGCATAAATTGAATAGAGCGTTGAGGACCTTCAAAAGAAAAACCAAAATTTAGATTCTAGTAGCCAAATGGTTATAGCCACTAGGTACATAACTACATATATTGTATGACCGAAATTCATACAAGATCGAAAGGGTAAGAATTCCAATTTTGTGTTTGTGTGTGTGTTGTGGGAGGTGGGAAGGGGGGNGGGGGGGGGGGGGGGTTGCAAAAGAAGATTTTATTAAAGAGAACAAGAACTACCTGAAAGAGGATAAGATAGCCTACTAAAATGAAGAGGAGACATGATATGACACATAAAATCAAAGGCTCGATTACTAGACATGGCTGTCCTCAGTTGCAAATGAACATTTTCCCTCAATACAATTATAGCTAATTAATGTTACACTTACCAAAAGAGAAAGACTGTGAAAGCATAGTAAAAGTAGCATATATGAATACAGATCATGACCTACCTATCATTCATGCATGTTAATGAGTGATATCTCATATATGAAACAGAGAATGTATAGAACTTCCACTTCTAATCCACTGGTAAAAACAACAGTAAATTGTTCAGCACGACTAACCTCATGATGTATCTGTGATACAAGAGACCCTTCCTTGAGTTGTAGATTTGGTATCAAGTATTTTATTGCTTCAGCACGTTGGAGATTCTCTAAGCAGTTTGGATCAGTTGACAGATGATTAATACATTTCAGTATCTACAAACATGGAAGTGACATAAAATTGTCAGAAGTTCATTATGTAGTAAACAAGAGGCAAAGTAAAAGGAAAGGTTCTGTATCACACCTTCAACAAAATAGGAGGCTCCACCCTATTAAACATCTGAAAAAGACGACTGAGCAAGCTTTGGCTACACATGTAAGACTTTACCATTGTATCAGCTTGAGCAAACTCAAGCAGAAGATCTGCTACCTTTTCCAAATATTCCCTGGCAACATCTGCATTTAATGATGAAACCATGTGGGAAAGTAGCCCAGATGAAGTTGCACTGCCTGGTCTAGCATTTAGGACACCTGAACCAGACAGTACACCTGACGCTGTCTGAGAAACAATCCCAGATGTGGACGCAGCTCCTTCGTTAGATCCCAGAGGCCCTGGTTTCTTTGAAACAGCTTTGTGGGACACTCTAGCACTGGAGTCAAGATTGCCGTTTTCTCTTCCACGTTGAGAAACATCTGCATAAACAAAAAAATAAAATCATTATCTGCCAAAGTGAAGAAAAAGAAGAAGAATATTTTTAAGTTAAAAAAGCACAAAACAAGACAGAGAACTAGTATATAATTACTTCCATAGCATAAGTTATTATCAACTTCAGTGAGGAATAACACAGATGAACTGGGCTAAACATGTCTACAGATTATAAACTACAAGTGACAATGGATGGAACTTGCTCCAGCATGTCTTCAAAGTGCCTATAAGATCATTTACCTATATGAAGAAACTTTGAATCTACACAGGCTCTAATATATAATTACTTCAATTCTTGCTAGTATAATAGGTAGAAGTAAAAGTGATAAGGCACATTGTTCCAGCTCAAAGTTTAGATTCCAGCAGTTTCTATTATGCCTATTTGATAGAATATATTTTACCAAGACCAGTGGGTCTTCCTAGAAGCATTCAAAGAGCTTTCAGGTTTCAAAAATTTATTATTGGGAGTCTGGAAGGAAAAGGAATGATTAGCAATTTCGGCAGTGCAACAAAAAAGAAAAAAATCTCCAAAGAAGTCTTTGAATTTAACAACAGAGGCATCTCATAGCTTTCAGTCAATAGGGCTTTGAAGTGAGAGTTTTCTATGTACATTCAAAAGAGGCCAGAGAGATCTACTATTTAGTATCTTTTGTTCTTAAAATTTCACATCAAAGGAAGCATAGCAATATAGCATATGTTACATAAATTGATCCTGGTTACCTGCAAATTCAGCCATCAAAAAGTCTAGCTCGCCATTAGTTTTCTTCTCAGAGGCATGTAATAAAGGGAGTACACTTTCATGTCTTTCTAATCCTGACAACTGGCGTACATACTCAAGCTGACCAGATATCTGTCGAGACGGAGGCTCCTTCTCTAGCAAACTAAGAAGAGGCCTAACTTGATCTTGCTGTGTAGCTCCTGCCAGTGATAATCCATTTGATGCAGGCTCTGCCAATTTTGAAGCTCTATCTGTTGAAGTCCTGTTACCAGAATTACCAGTACGCTGCTGTCTAAGTTCAATATCACGCTCTTTTGACGCAGCAGTTGAAGATTCCCTAGAGGCTAGTGTTTTTTCTAATGTAACTTCAGCAGCTGTATTGCTAGATTGAGGCCTATCCACATCTGCAAGGTAATTGGCATCTGATCTTTGAGGATGCGAGGTTGAGGCATGTGAAAGTTCCAAGTGATGATCATGTATCCCATGCCTCACTTTAGGGAGATCTAGCTGGTCTACTGAAGATACTAGTGCCTCATTCTGACTGATAAGAGGATCTGTAGAATCCAAGGGACCAGATCGTGGCTGTTGAGCCAAACCATCAACAGGGAATCCAACTCCAACAGATATAGAAGCTAGCCGTGTTGCCTCATTTAAGCTATAGAGGGTGTTTATAAGCCTAAAAAGTATTCCATTCTTTGCAGCTATTCGACAAAAGTCATTTCTAGGGGTTGACCGCTGAAGCTTAAAGACTTGCCACATGCCATCAATAGCCAGATGAACCATTTCCCTGCGAGAAATAATTTAGTAAGCTTATACGCGACAACAAAATGATGCATGTTATCTACCAAGATCATTGGAAGTTCCAGGACATCAAATCATATTATATTGGTTTGGCAGTCAGACAATCATGGACAACGAGCAACATGGCAATGTAAAGAAAGTAATATCATGCTGCAAAAGAAAAGTTTGAAAAATGCTTAATGCACTTTAAATTGAGATGAAGTATACTAATCCACGAACCTAGAAATGCTGAGAATAAAAATAAAACAATCATAACCGCACCAAGCTTCATTGAAAACAAATCATAAGTTATAAATTTCACCCTCTCTCTCTCTCTCTCTCTCTCTCTCTCTCTCTCTCTCTCTCTCTCTCACGCACACACACACACACACAATTCTAAAGATTAGGGTAGTTAGTTGCAGTGTTATTCCCTCCATTATACATATATATAGACATACATATATATCTTTTCAGATCATCAATAAAGTATCTAGCATTCATCAAATTAACATTAGGTCAGCACACCAACTTTCCAATTATCACAGGAAGTCTGTAACCTTCATATCATGAATCTGCAATCTAATAAAATTTCATTCTTCATCATTTAAGAAATAAATAAAGTAAAAAAGGAGTCTCTACTATGCAATTTCTGGTGCCTAACATCTATTAAATTGGTCATTCCAATTGAAATCATTGAATGATTATAAAAAGCCAATGTTTCCCTTTGAAGCAACAACAGAAACTAACCTGTATTTGGCATAATCAGCCTCAAGAAACCCAACTAACACAGGGATTCCACGGCACGCTATAAACATTTGCAATGTCAAAGAGCTGTGTAACAAAAACTCAACAATCAATATGGCACACTATTTAAAATATATATAAGGAAATCTAAGTAATTATCATAAAATTCAAACCTTGACTGACAAAGCTGCTGCAAAAAAAAAGCTGCTTCCATGCGAATCTCTCGGGGACGATCAGGTACTGCAAAGCTCATTACCATGGGAATCTACCATGGAAGTTTGCAATAAACATAGACAGTCGTTCAGATATTTGAGGATATCAATAACGTAGGGCAAAGAAGCATCAAGAGACCAAATTTTGAGTAAAATTTTCTGTATTTATGTTTACTTAGATTACCAGGCTGATAGTATTTTTTTTTACCCACTATACTTGGTAATCTTAAGTTTTTCAAAATTGTCACTTTAGCTAATTTTTGTACTAACATTCCTAGGGTTATTACACTAATTTTTGAAGTCCTGAGTCGTGTTCTATTTTAGGCATGAGTTGTACTACTCTGATATTCTGTCTTGTAAGTGAATAGTTACATAGCAAGTAGTCATGTTTGTTGAGTCATGGTCCTTAGTGTTAAGGATTGTACATAATTAGTATAGTTGACTAGGGTTAATCAATTATAATCAATTAGTCTGATTTCTAGGGATTAGATTATAGCTAGAATCAAGGGATTACTATTCCTAATATAGAGCCCTAATCTTGTATATATTGGTTCTCTTTTGTGAGTAATATACATCAAATATTTTCAGAATTTCTTCTCTGATTACACTTAGTTATTTTGGGCAGTATGTTCCTCTATTTTTATGTATTCATCAATCATCAATCTATTTCTTATCTATTTATCAGCTAGTTTGTTGAGGGGCTGCGCTATACAAATACCCCTCCAGTGTAGTTACTGGGCACGAGTGGAATATCAGTTTTTAAGAGCACTAAGTATCTGAGATTCCACTTGCTAGTCCTTAGTTTATTCCCTCTTCTATTTCTTTGTTTGGTTCCCCGTGTCTCTAGCACATACAAATTGCTGAGCCGTAGTTAAATGGTTGTTTTCCTGTCCATTTAGCTACAGTTATACTACAATGATTCCTAGGATTCTTCTTCAAGATTTTAGTACCAAGTATTATGAGAGGTAAAATGCATAGTCATTGAGACCATAAACTAACCGTGACTCCCCAACATTCTATCTAATCAATGAGATAACTAAATCGTAACAGAAACTTTAACCTAACAAATAAGTAAAATAAAAAAATATAAACATTAAGCAATGGAACTTAAAGAAATAAAGAATCTACATTATACTTACCAAACCAACAAGGCAGGCATTTTCTTGAAAATCAGTGTTATCTTTGATAATTTGATTTATGAGCTGAAGTACAGAACATATGACCTGCAGTATTCTCAGAATATTAGAAGTCTTCTTGCCAGTTGCTAAAATGTCATTTCATTAAGTAATAAAATCAAATGAGGCATCATGATAAACATACACGAGTTTTAGGAACTTCTAGCAAGTCTGTTAGTGGAAGTAAACCATGCTGGGTAATAAAAACAATCTTTTGCTCTGGCCTTTGGTGAAAGATGGCGATAAGTTTCTGACAGGCAGAGACAATTACATCTTCTGATTCTTCTGGCCTTAATGAACCAACTAGTTTGCTGAACTCTACAGCCTACAAGAAAGATTACAGTAAATTAAAATCCAAGTCGAAAATTAGGAAGCACCAATGAACCAATTCCACTTTGCCTGCACAAATGCCCCTTTAAGCTTCGGATAACTAGTCAAAGATTTGAGGCTTAAATCAACAGAAATAGATAGGTCATAGGTGAATACCTAATATACTTACCTTAAAAAATGCAAAACAAAAAAACCAAAAATACAAAGATTAAAGAGTGACAAACTTGGTTAAACACTACTGAAAATCTATAGCATAACTTCACAGTTTTGAAGGATAAAGAGAATAGCTAAAAGATGAACGATAATGTTAGCCTTAAGGAGTGTTCTCTTTTATCATTAATTAGGAGATAATTAAGCCTTATAGCACTGTCTTTTATCTCCTGTTTTCATGTGAATTTATTAAATAAGCAGAGACAGTGCGATAGAGAAGGAAAGAAGATTTAATGTCTCAAAAAGAATACAGCTGATCCAATATTTTCAAGTTTAAAACCTTTAAAATCAGCCAGTGAAAATTACACAAAAAGTTTAAAAATATATATATAATAATTATCAGGGTTAACTAGTCAATGTAACAAAAAAAATAAGCTACAACTCCACCGAGTTTGACCAAAATGCCCTTATTTATTATTACATAAAATAGAAAAACTAAATATGTAATTAAGCAATATAAAAGTTATCAGGGCAAACTAGTCACTGTAACAAAATAAGCCACAATTCCACCTAGTTTGACCAATATGCCCTTATTTATTATTAAACAATATAGAAAAATCAAATAAGTAATTAAGCAATATAATTAGTCACTTCTTTTAAAAGAGAGCTCCAAATACAAATTTGCTCCATACCTGCAGAGGGAAAAGGTTTTCTCCAGGCAATTTTTCATCGAAGACCTGATGGAAAACATAAAGTAAATGCAAGAATCAAAAGAATGAAAAACATGAAAGCTTAAGGTACTTGATCATCTAGACAGAGTACCATACCAAACCATCTATATCAATTACGTCATCTTTTAGAACCCCCATCATCAAGCGTAAAAGGTTCCCACCACTGCTTGACTTCCCATTTTCAATCTCCTTCTCCCACTGCTTTCGGGCAATAGTGTCCCTCAACTCTTTGGCCAGGTCAGTTTTTCCACCATTGTTCATAGATGCATTATCTTTTGCAATATTTGATGTGGATGCAGAAGTGGATGCCTCAGCTGCAGAGTTTCCATGGTGTTTATCTAATGGATGAAACAAATCATCTAAAGAGGCATCTCCTGGAGGATCACTAAATCTACTCAGCTCATTTCCTTCCACAGAAGGAAGCATCTTCAAAGCCTTAAAACAGAAACCAGACACGTCTATAAGATTTTATCTTTCTTAGAAAGAATTTCTTGGAAAGTGAAACTTTGAAGTTTTTTATTGGAACTGACACAGGGATGGTAAAAATTCCTTATCATGGATAAACATACTTTACCTTTAGGGAACCATTATCTTGAACTCTTGGTCCAAAACAGAAAGACATACTGCCATTGGTGACAGAACTGCCTTTTCCTCCAGGCTTTTTATCTATCCCTCTTGATTCCGGAGATCCAACTTCTCCATTCCTCATGGACTCATCTTTGTCTTTTGTATTTGGAATGTCATGATCCCCAGTCATCTCAGAACCAGAAACTTCTCCATTAGAAGAGTGCTTGTTTGATCCAGTTTGCAGAGACAACTTCTCATGAATAGCTAAAGTGAGAACTTGATCTGAAAAAACATCATCATGCTTCTCTGTTTTCTCATTGAGAAAATCAGATTCTGAAGCCATGTCTTCATGATGTTTGCTGCTACCAACAGCCTCAGTCGACAACTCATTTGCAGAGTCCTACAACAATACAAAAAAGAAACCAGTACCATAAGAAAAGACAACCAAACAGCTCCAACCACTAAGATGAAGGTAATGAGGGAAGTTATAGAACACAGAACACAATATATCGTGAAAAAAAAAAGAAAAGAAGATTCTCAGAACTTAAATTATATCAAGACTAACCACTTTCTCCACAGAAGAGCTTTCACCAGCACCCTTCTGGTCACCACCAGAAACTGCTGCATCAGTGGAATCATCTTCCTCTATATTTCTGCAGGAAGCAACTTTCTTGAACAAATCACAAAATTATAAAAATTACAAATGTTGGTAGTGAATAGCATTTGGGCATTATTCAAATATATATTCTATATTATATACACCCACCGGTGTCCCTTTCTTTTAATATGCATATCTAAATGTAGTAGTAAATTTTACTTTCAGGAAAGTGGACATGGGAAGTGGAGTGTGTGACAATTACCATGTAGTTAGTGTATACGTGCATTGTGCAATTTTAAAATAAACCTGAAGAGAAGAATTCTTAAGGATTAATTATGCTTTATATGGGATTTTTTGTTCTTGTGAGACTGAATTAAACAGTCCCAGAACTATATTAGTATATACCAGGCTTTTGAATATTTTTTTTAAAAGAAAACAAGAAAAAGAAAAAATATCTCGTTTAAGAAATACCATAGTAGCAGCTAAAAGTACTCAAACTATTACCTTAATGTTGCACTATGCCGAAGAGAAGACTGCAGGACACGCCTACAATTTTGTATCCATGGATGAGATAGAAGTGTTTTAGCATCTGGCCTATGTCTAGCATCCTGGAATATGAAATAGAAATTGCAGTTGATAATTATACCAGAAAGGATTAGAAGTCAAGAACCATAAGAGCATTCGTCTTGGGTATCATGCAAGGACAATCCCATAAAACTTCACAGACAATGACTTCATCATTTACTAAAAGTTACTCCGCATATTTGTGTCACTAGCATTCATTGATATTCTTCCATAGTTTGACATTAAACAAATCAATCAAAGTTTTAATCACAAGAAACAGGGTAAATTAAGTCTTCATCCCTTGAGACGTCTAAATTACATGGCTCTAGAGAATATAGTTTTCAACAGCATATTTTTGTCACAAGCATTCAATAGTATCCTTCCATATTTTGAATAAACAAATCAATCAAAATAGAGGTTCACAAGTAAGTGAAATCACAAGAACGTAACAATGTAAATTATGCTCCCATGCCTTGAGATGTCAAATATTTATCTTGTCCATGTGATTTTTTTTTATCTCTTTTACAGAATTAGCAAATAAGAAATGAATACCATGTACAAAGAAAGATGGCCACAGGAATGGCTAGATATAAGTTCTGAGAACATCAATTTAAAACTGCCCAGTATTATTAAACAATACTGAAGGTACATATCTCAGTAATAGTAAAAGCTTGGAAACTAGCAGACACAATCAAGTAATGAGAATTATTCATACCCCCTTCCCTGATGCCTCAAAAGAAAAAAAGAAAAAAAGTCAGTTATCCGATTGATGACACTCCAGTAGTGGGAAGTACATGATTCAAATAGGGGGAGAGTGTACCAAATCAGACACACCTAAACCTAAGCAATCCATTTCTGGTAGGAAAGATGCATATTGTAGAATTACACTACTTGCCAGTTTTTACAATTAAGGAATTTCTAAATTCTAACTCGTTATTCATTTTACATGGGATACAGTAAATTTGACAAGCTTCTAAAATTTAAATACCAATTATATAAATATAATGGATTGGTAATGGGTTTGAGATAGGGGGGCAAGTAAGATAGAAGGAAAGAATAAGAGAAAAAGTAAAATGCAACCAGCCCCCTGATAACACACCAAACATATTAGGAAAGTTTCTACAAACCAACGAGACAAGATCCAGTTTACCTTCTTGAAGCACTGACGCAGAAAATCAGTGATGTCAGGAGACAGGCTATCAGGAATTGGAGGATGCTCATCCTGATGAAAAAGCCAAAGGGTAAAGAGAAAGTTGGATTCCACTATATAGTAATATATTTCAAACCATATTTTGATAGTTGAGGAGTTTTTGAGCTAATGATTGTTCAGTTTTCTTAATTGCTTTAGTATTGCCTTGGGAATATACTTGTCCTTCACAGATTAATTGTTTTTTCTTCTCATCAATAAATTTCTTTTTTCTATCAAAGATAATATTTGAGTATTTCAAGAACCAAAAAAGAAAACAGTAAATTCTCTAATTTAGGGTGATCAGATACACTAAATAGACAATCAGGTGCAGAAGCTGTTATCGAAAGTAAAGAAATAAGAGAGAAAGATCAGAGGAAGCACACCTGAACAATACGAAAAAGAGCAGGCATAGGCTGTAGATCATAATATGGAGGTACACATGTGAGAAGCTCTATAACCGTACAACCAACACTCCAAATGTCAGAAGCAGCACAAACCCCCGACATTTCTATAACCTGAACAATAGCCTAAAAAATTAATTCAGTTCATTCTAACTGAGCTACCTTATTCAACCCAAAAGCATCATAAATATGAGCTCTTCTTATCCCCCACCAAGTGACAACTTTAAACAATAATATGAAACGATATAAATAGCACAACAGACCTGCTGGAAATCTGTCCATAATTATTTAGCATTTATTAGCATTTTATAGGAAATCAGATTTGATTAAATCCCCGGTTTCTTATTTTTAATTGTAAATTGTTTCCTTAGTTAGTTTAGTCAACTTTGCATTATAGATGTGATCAACTATATAGCATTGCATCATATTCAAAAATATAGCAACAAATACAATTTTTTCAGCCTCTAACTATCATGACCAAACCAAGTGTGTAAAAAGCTATGCATGCATTAGCAAAATCAGTAAACAGCAAGAAATTGAATGCTTAAAAATAAAGTATTAACCAGAAAACAGACTTAATCACACAACTAAAAGGAAACAATCTATATTCACAGGAAATCCCAGGTAGAACAAATAATGTAATAGGGACTTAGGTAGTATGGGATGCCTAAGTGTCACATTGAGTAGAATGAGATGCTTGGTGGAGTACTTAAGTGTCTTGGTTCTCCCCCTTCAATAGCTAGCTTTTGAGAGAGGGTTCCAAGAGGTCACTTGGATCTCTATCAATTGGTATCAAAGCCTAGTTGAAGATGGCACATAAAGGACCAACTGCGAAGGGTTCTGACTGATAGAAGGCCAAGTGCAGCGTAGTAGAGTGAAAGTGTCGTAGAGTGTAGCCGCTAGGAAGTCAGCTTTCCAAGGCGGTGCTATGATAGAGATTTGGGTAGTATGAGATGCTTAAGTCCCACATCGGGCAGAATGTGATGCTCAATGGAGTACTTAATGATATTGAAAAAATCAAAAGAACTAATGATCAATTCATTATATGAGAAACAAATGGGTGAATACAGGTGAACATGTTAAGATTTTGGCACATTACTACAAATCAATCTTAAAGCATAAAAATATAAAGTGATACTAAACAAGCAATTTAAGATCAGAATGTCATGTAAATGATACCTCCGGAGCCATCCAATATGGAGTTCCAACAACTGAATGAGTATTGACATCTGCCTCAGTTAATTTTGTTGCGACACCAAAATCAGCAAGTTTGACAAGACCCTGTAAGCAGAAATTTTGCATGATTGGCAGAATAAGGAACATTTTGCTAGTATGCTGACAATTAGAAATAAAAGAATAAACCAAAAACTAGACCATATATATGTGTCAGAAGTAAATCTGAAGTATAAGATAAGGAAACCAATACAGTACAAGTACAT
The DNA here is from genome assembly GCA_003254925.1 of Chamaecrista fasciculata. Taxonomy (NCBI): domain Eukaryota; kingdom Viridiplantae; phylum Streptophyta; class Magnoliopsida; order Fabales; family Fabaceae; genus Chamaecrista; species Chamaecrista fasciculata. The sequence goes on from QANZ01048824.1 coordinate 46,128, forward strand.
ATTTAAAGTCTTGGTATCAAATACCAATAGCTAATGGCCATGAAATGATGATGGATATTGTGAATACATATATGCTCTATAACAGAACAACTACCACACAACACAAGGGAGGAACTCCTACTTTACTTCTAATCTTCATTGCCTATAGGTGAAGCTCAATGTTCAGTTGCTTCTTAAAAATTGAATTATTTGGAAGCTCATTCAAGATTGGATATTTAAAAGTCCCTAATTTAAGTCTGAAGACCACAATTTCCTTGATAACTGCCTTGTTCAAGTGTTATCCCCCTAACACACTTCCCATCATTTTCGATTACTAGTTTCCTTGATTTTCTTCTGTTTATATTCATTATTTATTTATTAGAGTTGATTAGTCATGGTAGGACTTTTAGGTATTTTATGCTGAGTTTGTTATGTTTGTTATGCAGTTCTGAACATTGTTAATCATGCACTACGCTCTCCTAGTTTTTAGGATGATCTTATCCAGATCTGCCATTATTTATACTCCTACAACTAGAGCAAGAAGGCATTCAGAATTCCACATTTATGTATTTGATCCTAGTCCCCTCTAAGGACCACTATCTAAAGATTAAGGAGTATTCCTAGATGCTGGATAATACCCTGTGTTCCTTTCTTTCTCTCTTTATCTAGTTACCTTGAAGGTTACCTGGTTATTATCTGACACTGCCACACTTTACCCTACAAAAAACGTCTTGTGTCCGTATCAAGGGTCACATTATATCTAATAAGGGTATTGACATCTGTTAGACAGGGAAAGACTCCTTTCTCCTTTGTGTTGTCTTTGCTTCACAGAAAGCAAAGATCTTGCAAAATGCACATCTGTAATCATGATTAACTTGAATAAAGTTGATTTTAGATTGACAAGAACAACCAAATACAACCTGATCGCTACATGAGATTCTACATGGATCAACTAAATTCAAACACACATGTATACATAGGATGGTGCAGAGAGCTCAAATAAGATGCCGATACAATCAGTCCTTTATACTTATAAGAGAATAAAGCATATTAATACAACCAAAACCAATCAAATGCATTTCCAAAAGTGGGAGGGTTGTGTGTGGGTGAGTGTTGTTTGGGGAGGAGAAAGGGGGGCACTTGCCTCTTTGGTTGTCAATATGTTTGCACCCTTAATATCCCTATGGATCACACCCTGTTCATGTAGATAAACTAAGCCCTCCAATACCTGTCTCATCATAAAATAATTTAGCATATATTTCCTAAATAGCTAAATCCTGGAGAAAGATCAAGGAAAAGTAATACAAGAACAAACCTGGGCAATGTAAACAGCAACCAATGATTCTGGAAAAGGTCCAAATTTATTTGGCTTGATAATATTTGCAAGGGAGCCATTCTCCACATATCTATGCAATTGTAAACATGTCAGATCCATTAATTTCTTTAAGTACCTTCAAATAATGCCATTGATATAGCTTTACATAGCTAAATAGAGTAGAACAAACTTACTCAAGTATAATGTGAAGGTGAGTCCTTGTCTTTAAGGATCCAAGATATTTTACAATGTTTTTGTGGTTCAAATTCTGCAATGTAATGATCATTTCCAAAATGGCATCATATAATGAGTGAAAACCCATTTCATGTGTGCTAAGAATCTTAAAATTGTCAGTATAGTTTCCCAAATTAAGCCAGGGATAGTATTCACCAAGAGTGCATCAGTAAATATAGACAGGTGACTATCACAACAGTTTATTAGTTGCCACTATTTATAAAGCAGCACAATTATACTCATGGTTTATGTTAGAAAACAGAACTCTGGACCACAATTACATGAATCCAGAAAATTCACAGAATTAACATTTATAAAAAAAAAGTCGTGTATGGATCAAATATTAACTATTTTTCCAACTCATCTACATATATAGAAAACGTTACTTTTGATCCAATCCAAATTAATCAATTTGAAAGACTTTTTCTATCACAAGAATAGCTATGGCATGTGGATAATACCATCATCTAAAGCATGTAAAAAAATATGACTGCATGGAATTAGGATCACGAAAATTATCAGGCATAAGGAATCTTCAATAAATAATGAAAAACAAATGACAATCGAGAAGTACCTTTAATAAATCGATCTCTTGCTGGAAACATTACCGTGTCCACCCAACGACAAAATAACAAAAGGGAAAACAACACCCAATCAGAGAAAAACAAAATAAATCGTAAAAGCCACAATATGAAGGAAATGAACCAAAAGAAACTAGTAGAGCCCTAAGAATTGACTCTTCTCATGATTTTACTTGTTAGTTGGTTACATAACTTACACAAACACACCTGACCTCAAAATGGTAGATCTCATGTCCCTAGCATACTGCATACCTAAATAGCAATACTTGAGGAAGAAACACAACAAGTCTATAACAAAGATGAGCATGGAAGTATTACTTTTTAGTTCATTTATAATTCACACTGCTCCTAAACAGTGCTGCTCATATTTTTGGGTGTTCATACCAACACTGGCTCCGGCAAACTCTAAAAATCATTAATGAACTTGAATCAACAAGTTTTCTAAAACTTGAATGAATGCATAAACAGCCTAGTAATTTGGTAACTCCAATTTTAAACCCCCCAAAAAAAACATCAAGAAGTCCCTGTGCAAACCCGTATATATCACTCTCTCCCTGTGTGCCTCTCTTAGTTCCACCTTGGAACATGATCAACTCCACCCTTATGATAATTCCATTGGACAAAAAGTCTATAAGCTTCTAATTTTATAATTATTAGAACAATACATTCACCACACACAGAGAGACAATGGGAGAGAAATCATATGAAGTCATTTGTTGTACCATAATAATGTTGAGATCCTCCTGAGCAATATTCTCCAAAGAAACTTGCTTAATTGCAACAAAGTCTCCATTCTCTAAGTCCAAACCCTTGTAAACTCGACCATATGCTCCTTTCCCAATCTCATCTCCCAGCATCTGGTCCGATATACACATACAAGCCAAGAGATCAAACAATAAAGTTTTATAGAAAGCCAAGCCTAGATAATGACAAACTAAGTGAACAAAAGAAGTATAATGGAAAGAACCGGCCAATTGATGTTAATATGACAGAGATTCATCTATAAAGACAATATAATTGAAATTAGTCTTCCTTGTTTTGAAATACGCTATTGAAACAGATACTTGATATCAACCATCACCTCTCTTCTACCATCTACACCATTACTTATTATTACAGCAAACCAATTGCCCACCAGCTTTCCACCATCACCTCTCTTTTCAGTGTTTCAGTCTCAGTACTACCATAGCGCAGGTGAATCTTAGACGATTCGGCACTGCGGACTCAAGACAAAAATAAATAAAAATAAAAATAATCGTTTACTCAAAAGTCGTTGCACACGATCAATTTACTAAATTCGCTCTTTTTCTTTTTTAGCTTTATTATTACCAAATAATCGCTAAAAAAGAAAAAATCGACGGGAAACAATGTCACTAAAACTTGAAGAGCAGAGAAAAAAAACACAAGTTGCATTAAGTAGCCACCACAGAGAAGCAAAATGAAGATCAGAATGCTGCTTAAAATACTGAACAAACAAGATTCTATAAACTTCCACAGCGCCATTGAAGCCACATTTCAGTAAGAAGCAAACAGAAGCTAAATCAATTGGAATCGGAAGAAAATGAAGAGAGAGATAGAGAACAAAAAAAGTAAAGAGAAGAGCGTACATATTTGTTGTCTAGGGTCTTGGATTTAGTGAAAGCGGATGTAGTAGTCTGGCGAGACATGAGTGACTACGAGAGTGAGAAACCCTAGCTAGAGAGATTGCTGCATGGAATTGAAGATGATGAGCGAAGCCGAAAGGGAGACACCGGAGACAACGGAGGAACGGAGTCTCCGATTGGTGAGAATCGGAATGCTTTTTACTTTGGAGTTTGGATGGAAATAAGAATCTGAAATATATAAAAGATCAAAGGTCAAAAACTTATTTTGGTTCTCAATGTTTATCCCAAGTTGTGTTTTGGTCTCTAATAATTTTTTTGTTTCATTTTGGTCATTAATGTTTCCTAATAGCTTAATTATCGATCTCTAAGGATTGAATATGGTTATAATTCTCTCATTTCAAACCCGAATGTGATTAAATTAGAACTACGAATTGAATTTGATGAGTTTTTTTTTCCCAATTGTAGTCATCATCAAATAAAGTCAAATCAGACTCTCAAATGGATCATTTTTCTATGAATTTAGTCATATTTCTCTCATTTTAAGTTCGAATACAACGAAATTGAAGTTACAAATTACTCGTGACAAGTTCTTTCTTTATCCAGTTGAGATCGTTGATAAATGAGATTAAATAGTGCTCTGAAAGTGAGTTTGGTCAAAACATTAATAATAACTTTTGGAGTGCTATTTGACATCATTTGTCAACAGTTTCAACCAGACAAAGAAAAAACTAGTTTTCATTTGTTGTATTTGGACGAGAGAGAGATATGATCAAATTTATGAAACAAGCGGTCCATTTTTTGCCCTATTTTTTGTTCAATTTGACTTATTTGCCGATAACTCCAATTGAGTAAAGTAAGAACTCATCAAATTTAACATGTAGCTCTTATTTAACTGAATTTGAATTCGAAACAAGAGAGATATGATCATATTCAACAGTGACGGACCAATAATAAAACTTTTAGAAAACATTAAGGTTTAAAATAGAAAAAAAAATATCAGGGACCCAAATAGATTTTTGACCTAAGAGATGAAAAAGGAAAGAATGATTATTGACTAGTGAGCCCACCAAAGAGCGCTCCAACTCACAAACACCACAATGGGGTCTATTAAGGGAGAAATGACAAATGAGGATACTTTTAATTCTTTCTTCTCAAAGTGGTCAAATTGGAATGTTCTCTCACTTTCTTATCTATGAGTTAGGGATGATCAATCTACAGCTGTCAATGAGTGTCAATGGTACTTCTAAATCTACATCTAAATTCTCGACTCTATACATAGATATTCAATTATTCATGGATCTATAGTGCTAACTTCAATATGGATTCTCTAAATTTGGTTTTTATTTATGTAATTCCTAATTGAGAGAAAGAGTGGTGAGATTGAAAAAATAAAATCTAACCCAAAGTCTCATTAAAATTAGAAGTTTTTTGTGATAATTTTACCTCCTAAATTTTACTAAATACAAAAAATTATATGAATTTCAATTTCAGAGGATCCAGCTCAGCAGCCACTTATGCTAATATCTTGACTATTTGAGCAATGCATGATTCGGATTATTTTGATTACATGATTGAAATATATAAATTCTATAAATAAATATTAATTATTATAATTTAAATATGACTAAAACCTCATTTCTTTATCTTCACATCCTAACATTTTGTTAAGTTGGTTTAACAATTATTTCTTTATGGATTTTTCTATTGTTTATATTTAAGTAAACTAGCAATATCTTTGAAAATTTGAAATATACACTTTAAATCTTTGAAGGATTCAAATAGTAAATTTGTTAGTTTTTTTATGGACTAAAAGGTATACTATTTAATTCTTTCAGAGACTAAAAATATATCATTTGAATTTTTCAGGGACTAAACTATGTTTTTCAAGAAACCAAGTTGTTAATTTAGTTTCTTTCATGGACCAAATTATTATTTTATTCTTAATATTTTTTTATACCAACAATATTAGTGGTACATTAAATTTCTAACTAAATTAGTATTATATTATTAATTGATAATATGGTACTATTAGGTAATGATATATTTTTAATAAGCACATAAATAATTATTTATATATTAACAAAATAAATTTATGGAGATTTTATATAAAATTTTAAGAATATAGAAACTTATTTAAAATAACTAATATTGACAATAAAAAAATATATATGTTTACTGATTAACATTTATGTTTAATTATCATGCTACATCTTCTATTAACATCCTCATACCATTAATCTAATTAAAAAGATTTAATACTCAAATTAATCCTATTTCTTTACTTTAATGTTTATTTTGGTCATTTATCTTTCAAAAAATTCAAATTAGTCCTATATATTTCTATAATGATTCACTTTGTCCTAAACTACTAAATATGGTTATATCTTTCTCGTTTCAAGTTCGAATGTGACGAGTGCAGAGCTACGAATTGCTTTTGACGAATGCTTCCCATCAACAAACATGGTCAAATTGAGTTTGAAAAGTGAACTGCTCATTTCATATTCAAATAAAAACAAAGTTGGTCATATATATATCTCGTTTCAAATTTAAATGCAACAAGTTCGGAAGTACAAGTTACTTTTAACAAGTTATATTTTTCTGCTTAGTTGAAATCATCAACAAATGAAGTCAAATTGAGCCCAAAAGTGGTTTGAGATCAATTTTTTTTTATAATTCCATACCTTTTGGTTTCAAACTCATTTTCAAGCTCAATTTGACCTCATTTATTGACAGATCCAATTGAACAAAAAAATAACTCGTAGCTTTGAACTCATGACATTTAAACTTGAAATGAAATATACATGACAAACTTCATTTGTTTGATAGTAAAACAAACAATTTATTTTTCATACTTGATTTGACATTGTTTGAATTTGATCCTAATTAGATAAAAAAAGATATACATAAAAAGTAATTTGTAATTCTAAACTTATCACATTAATCATATTTAATAATTTGAAACCAAACTAAATCATTATAGAAAATATATAAGATTAATTTGAAATAGAGTTTCAACCTTATTTTTCTCTCTTCAATTATCTTTTCTCTCATACTTTATTCTCTTACTTTCTGTATTCTTGAATTTCTCCCTTTCCATGTCATAAATTCAATTAATACTCTTTGTAATAATCAAATTAAAATGAAAAAAAATTAACGAGTGATTGATGTAGCAGTCTGATGAGATACATCATAAGAAGAAGACTCAAATTAAATTTTTAAAATCAACGTTATTAGGAGAACTCTAATCATTCTAATTCTAATGCTCGAATGAAATTAATCTTTACTCAAACCATCACTTCACAAATGAAATTAATCTATACTATATACACGATACATAGTATAGACATACAGAACAACACATCCTGGAATAGAACTCCCACCATATTATATTATTATCATGAAAGAACAGAAAGCGTTTTGCCGACATCAATCAATCAAGTTGTACATTGAACATTTCAGAATTCAGACACTTCCTTCTTCTTCCAAGCCGACATCCCAGCAAGCCAATCAGCAACAAGTAAAAAGATTCCCCTCTTATCTGAATGAATGTATACATACGTGTGACTTTATTTCCAGAAAATCTCAAACAGAATTTTGGACATATATTTGATGTATTGATTTGAGTATAAATCAAGTGGTGTGTATAAAAAAAAAATTATTAAATAAAATTCATTTTAGATTTTTTTTTACGTCTCAAAAGAATTAATCTATGACGAGAAATACTATTTGATTTTTAAATTTTTTTGTCAAAATTATATTTTGATCATCTATCTTTCTCAAAAAATTTATTTCTTGATTTCAAAAATTAAATGTATCTCTTTTTAATTTCGATTGGATGAGTTCAAAGAAACGTGTTATTCTTGTTGGTTCATTTCTTTGTCTAATTGGAGCTGTCAACAAACAAAATTGAATTTGACTTAGAAAATGGGTCGCTTGTTTCATAGTCAACAAATTTAAATTTAAAAAACATGCTTAATTTTTTATTTTCAACTTCACTATATAAAATTTAGGCAGAAGTAATAATTTCATCCCAAAACTTTACATCAACTGTCAATTTCGTCCTCAATCTTTTGTGTTGTGAATTTCATCCGTAATGTTTTATATTTTGGTCATTTTTGTCTTTTGATTTATTTCTTTCAATAAATTAACGATTGGCTGCATCATGTTTTTCAATCTGAGTTAAGATTTAAGTTTTTTTTTTATTAATTTTTCATTGCATATCATTAGTCATGTAGATTCTGTCATTAATACAACTGACAAAAATGTGAAACATTAGGGACAAAATTAATTGTAAAAAAAATTGGGATGAAATTAATAGTTGAAAATAAATTTGAGGACAAAATTAGTACTTTAATTTTTCCTAAATTTTAAATTAAATGTTTAATGATCGACGGACGATTATTTAAATTTCAAAATTATCTTTGAATTTAGAATTAAATATAAAATCAGTTAAAATATTATCTATATAATAGATTAATATACTATTATCATTTTCTAACAATTTCAATTGAGTAGAAAAAGAATTTTTCAAAAGTTAGTATGTAATTTTCAATTTGTCGCATTTTCGTACCTAAAGTTTTTTTGTTTTGTTTTGATTTTTAAAATTTTTAAAAGGTTCTACCATTAGTCTCTAATTTGCATCTTTGTGACTCTGTGAGTGGTAGGATTTTGAGGAAAATGTTTTTGATGAGTTCTTGAATAAATAAGTTGTGCTGAGTGTATTAGAATTTTTCAAAAGTTAGTATGTAATTTTCAATTTGTCGCATTTTCATACCTAAAGTTTTTTTATTTTGTTTTGATTCCTAAAATTTTTAAAAGGTTCTATCATTAGTCTCTAATTTGCATCTCTCTGACACTAAGTGGTAGGGTTTTGAGGAAAATGTTTTTGATGAATTCTTGAATAAATAAGTTGTGCTGAATGTGTTTGGGTTTTAACTAGAAAGTTTCTTGCATTATAATTTTGTTTTGGCCAATATCTTGCATTATAATGAAATAGAAACAATGTATGTCTGTCTATTCTTTCTGTCAATGAGTGGGACGGTAGGATTTTGAGGAATTAATGTTAGTAGAAATTAAATGTAAAATTAAGGAAATGTAAATACATCCTAAACAATGGGTGACAGTCGCATAATAAGGAGTGCATCCACTAACTACTGAAATGAAATATTATTAAGAATAATAAAATAGCGCAAATTTCTTTTTTTTTGGACAAGACATAGCGCAAATTAAGAATAATAAAATAGTAATTATCAAATTACTAAATTGGGATTGTGCGAAGGCCCAACATATGCAGCAAGGTGGAAGTAGGATGGATTAATTATCAGTAATAGATGGATGGGGCTTTGGGCTTTGGGCCCAACATAGGCATCCAAGGGGATTGAAACAAGTCATTGCGGTATGTGATTAGAACAAGTAAATTGCATTCTAGAATTTCCCATCTCAATTTAAGCACAATGTAAACAAAGAATGATCAAATTTAAGATGGTAATGCTCCAGTACTTTTAGAGTCTTAAATAAACAAGAATTTGTATATAGGAAAGGATTTGATATATCATTTTTTGTATGGGGATAAGAATTTGTAAATATTTTTGGTCTTAAAAAGGATTTGGTATATCATTCAATATGAGTTGGATGCAGACGTGTCAATGGGGTGTACATGAGCCGGGTCAGGATTGAAATCAGACCAGACTGTTTGGGAAATAGGTCTACTGAAGGAGTTTAAGCTGAGAAATACTCTGACCACGAGAAACATGCATCTTATTGATTCAAATGGGGATATCAAGAAATACGATAGTGTAGAACAAATTATAAAACCTTGAATTATTTAGAATAATAGTATTTTTTGGCTCTCACGTACTTAATTATGTAATCGTTTTTGTGGGTAAAAGTTTAAAACTTATACTTATAGAATAAGAAGTTGTTACTAAAAGTTATACTTACAGTAATTATCTGTGGTCTTAGCGAATTAGAGTAGACGAAAATTTTATCCGTAGGTACAAGTCTTTTTGACTTATACCTACGAGTTTTTACCTTTTCGTGACAATTTATTTCTGTCACTGTTTGTTATTTTGTTATTGAAGTATATGACTAAATTACATTAATTTTTCAAACCCATAATGTATTTTATTTTTTTAAAAGGGCTTATAAATTGACTTTTCANCCATTTTCAGATAGAGTCCCTGTGGTTTAAAAAGTGTCAAATAAGGGCCTGTGGTTTGCTCCATTAACAAAAAGGGTCCTGAGGTATATTTCCGTCTAAAATTTGACGGAAATTTTGGCTAAAATACTATTTTAAGACCCTAACTATTAATTTTTATGTGTTTGACTCCCTATTTGTATGAAAGGCCTTTGACGCAAAAAAAGAAAAGTTTTGTAATAATAAATGAAATTTCACCCTTCAGTTTCTCTCACTCTCTCTCGACGAACTCTCTCGATCGATCGATGAACTCTCTCTCCCTCCCGAATCAATCATACGGACCATTGCAACCCAACAATGAAGCGTGATAATAGGCCCAATAATCAGGAGGCCCAAAAGGCTCAACCCAATAGCGTGCAAGCCCAACAGAAGAATCACCCAGTCATGAACGCCTCGCACTTCTTCATCAGTTGAGAACGCCAACAATCATAAGTGATGTGGGCGTCCACGTGATAACGGATAAGGAAACATTGCCTGATCAATCAAGGATCAATCAAGATCCTCCTGAAGATCCTTTCCCTGATAACGCCTTGACCACTAAGGCATCTTCGCACGAAAGGAAAGTACGTGGGAGCCAATGATCACAATCAGATCAGCCAAGATCACAATCAGATCGGCCAGGATCACAATCAACCATCCAGGCCTTTATGGTGAGATCTCACCAGATTGCCCTCAACCAGTATTCAAGGGAAACCCTTCACACTGGACAAAGGTACGCACTCTTACTAGTCTACTGAGATTATTATGCTCAACCCTTTACTAACTTAAGCATCAGAGGTGAATCGCAGGGCCACCCCTGTGTGTTCATTGACTTGCAAGTGACTTCCGACCCAAAGTTGCCTCACCGAACCAGGTAATGACCCCTGGCCAGAACCAGGTTCATCAAAGCGAGATCCAACAACCCTCCAATCCGATCAAATCACACAAATTGTATTATAGATCAACGGCTAGTAAGTGGATTTGTGTATGTGTAGATATGATGAAGTATATGAATTGATTCACATCACATCCTCACTCAACTTTCCCACAAGCTCTCAATCTCCTCCCTCGGCCAACATCAATCTCCCTACACCCTCACGCGTACACGTATGCATCGGCCACACATCTTTCAAGTTCGCCTTCCGCGTCTGGGAATCCAGAAAGCATATTTGAGCTCAGATCGGAACCCAAGTTCTTGCCCTCTCTCTCTCTCTCTCTCTCTCTAGGCTTCGTTGAAGGCTCTGTAAAGATAATGGAAGTATTTAATTAGAAGAGCAAGAAAGAGAGAGAGAAGGTTGAAACAATTTAGCGAGTGCAATGAGTGAGGGTTTTCGGTTTAGTTGGCTCCCATTTCGAAATTTGAAAATGAGGTCATAGTTCTTGAAATTTTTTAGAGCTGTGACATAAATATATCAAAGAAACTGAGAAAGAGAGTTCATCGATCGAGAGAAAGGGAGAGAGAGTTCACCCAGAGAGATGAGAGAAACTGAAGGGTGAAATTTCATTTATTATTACGAAATTTTTCTTTTTTTGCGTCAAAGTCCTCTCATATAAATAGGGAGTCAAACGCATAAAAATTAATAGTTAGGGTCTTAAAATAGTATTTTAGCCAAAATTTTCATCAAATTTTGGACGGAAATATACCTCTGTACCCTTTTTGTTAACGGAGCAAACCACATGCCCTTATTTGACACTTTATAAACCATAGGGACCCTATTTGAAAATGGGCCAAAATACATGGCCTTTTTGTGTAATTTACCCTAAAAACAACTCTACCACCATAGTTTTTTCGAAAAACGAGAAGGCCACTGATTTGAAAAGAGAAAACAGGAAAACAGGAAATATGATTAAAAATGTGTTTTGTACAATTTTTTTGAAAATGTTTTCTGGAAATATTTCTTGAAACAGATTGAAAACAAGAAACGTCAAAAAGACGTTTCCAGTATTTCCAAGAACAAACTTGTGATATTTTGCAACTTTACACAAAAGTAAACTATTTAATCATGTTAATCTCATCATTTAGTAATAATCAAACTTAAAAGCCTATAAAAATTAACGTTATTCAAGTTAACATAATTCAAATATGAATGAAAACGATCTTTTGACTTTATAAAACAAATATATTTCTCAAATATTGGAACTTTAGAAATGAAAATAGAATTCCAGAAATAAAAATAGAAAATGAAAACAGGAAACATTTTCATAAACCAATCAGACCCTAATTTTTTGGTTT
>QANZ01048839.1:0-12088 GCA_003254925.1 Chamaecrista fasciculata
AATTAATAATATGTTCACAACATATTTATCAAATAAAATTGATTAGCCCTAGGGCACAATCTCCAACAGTCTACGGCGACTATGAGAAACTTTCTCTGATAGGCCGCTGTTGGGAATGGCCCTGCAATGTCGATTCCCCATAAGTCAAATGGCCAAGGGGATGTGATGGCGCTCATGGGAGCTGCGTGTGTATGTATCATGTTGGCATACCTCTGGCATTTCTCGCATGAGCGAACAACGCCTTCTGCGTCCTGTAGTAGTGTGGGCCAATAGTAGCCTGCTCTCTGGATCTTTCTCCGTACAGCCATTGGGCCTTGGTGACTTGCACATAGGCCTTCGTGGACTTCAGTTAACACCCTGGTGACTTCGTTCCCTGCTATACACTTGGCCGCCGGGTGACTGAAGTTTTTCCTGTATAGTGTTCCTTGTTTGATAAAGTATCTGCCGGATCGCCTTGCGACTTTTCTTGCTTCGTTTTTATCTGAGGGAAGGGAGCCTTTTTCCAGATAGTTGAATATCGGCGTCCTCCAATCAACGACTTCTTCCGTAGGAAGAACGTCCTGTTCCAATATCGAGGGCTCCCTGAGGGTCGTTTTGATGATGGAACTCCTTCCACCTTTGTTTGGCTTAGATGCCAACTTGGCGAGCTCGTCGGCTCGGGCGTTCTCGCTTCGTGGGATATGTTTGAAAGTGGCGTCTATGCTTGATCCAGCCATGATCTTCTTTGCTTTTTCGGCGTACTGGACCATGGTAGAGTCTTTGGTTTCATATTCCTCGTTCATTTGTTGTACTACCAATTGGGAATCTGCGAAGATTTCCAGTCTTTTGGCGCCAATGTTGGCTGCCAGTTTCAATGCAGCGATCAACGCCTCATATTCTGCCTGATTGTTGGTAATGGGGCATTCGATTTCAATAGACTGTTCGATGATGGAGCCATCTGGGGCTCGCATTACCACTCCTGCTCCGCGTTGGGAGTTTGAAGCGGCGCCATCGATGTGCACGCTCCAAGTCCAATTCTGAGCGTTGTCTGGTCCGGTCATTTCTGCTATGAAGTCGGCTAATGCTTGGCCTTTGATAGCCCTTCTTGGCTCATAAGCGATCCCATACTCTGAGATTTCTACGGACCATATTGACATTCTTCCAGCAATATCTGGTTGTTCAATCATTTGCTTGAGGGGTCTATCCGTTCTGACGATTATTTGGTATTGCTGGTAGTAGTGTCGCAGCTTCCTAGTTGAGTGAAGTAATGAAAACGTCAGCTTTTCTAGGCGGTGATACCTTTTTTCGGCTCCTGTGAGCGTTTTGCTCGTAAAGTAGATTGGTTTCTGCTCTTCCCCATCTTCGAGTACTAAGGCAGAACTGATTGCGTCGTCTGTGGACGCTAAGTAGACGTAGATTGGTTTATCCTTGATCGGAATTACCAAAATTGGCGGTGACGCCAGATACGCCTTCAGCCTTTGGAAGGCTTCCTCGCATTCCTTGGTCCATTCGAATCGTTTGTTTGCTTTTAATGTTTGAAAGAAAGGCAAGCATTTGTCAGCTGACCTGAATGTAAAGGAGACCAATAATGAGTAACGCTCATTTTATTGATAGAAGTTTTGCGTCGAAAAGACGGCTTACATAGGCGTTGTCGATAAATATAATGAACTGAGGAGAATTAAACAAAGACAGAATTGAAAAATAAATAAAAAGACGAGAAATAGACTGTCACTAGGGAATAGCTGTAAAGCTTTATTGTTGAGGCGGCGCTAGGCGCTTTCTACCTCGACAGAAACCTATGGAGCGCCGCTAGCCTGCCGTTGAGGCGTTGGACTTCCTTAACCGATCTCGGGGAGACCATCTCGAGGATTGCTCTGCACTGGTCTGGGTTTGCTTCGATTCCTCTGCTGGTGAGCATGAATCCGAGGAATTTTCCCCCGTTGACGCCGAAGGCGCATTTTGAGGGGTTCAGCTTCATCTGGTACTTTCGTAGTTGGTTGAAGATCTCCTTCAAATCTTCAGTGTGCTTTCAACCTTCTTTGGTTTTCACCACCATGTCATCGACGTAGACTTCCAGGTTTTTTCCAATGTGATCTTTGAAGAAAAGATCCATCATTCTCTGGTAGGTGGCGCCCGCATTCTTCAGTCCGAAAGGCATCACTGTGTAGCAGTATGTGCCCATCTCAGTTATGAACGCCGTTTTCTCGGCGTCTTCAGGGTTCATTTTGATCTAGTTATACCCACTGAAAGCATCTAAGAAACTCATCGTCTGATGACCACAGGTCCCATCAACAAGCTTGTCGATATTGGGTAATGGGTAATGATCCTTTGGACACGCCTTGTTGAGGTTAGTGAAGTCTACACACATCCTCCACTTGCCGTTGGATTTCTTGACCAGCACCACGTTGGAGAGCCACTCAGGGTACTTGGCTTCCCTGATAAATCCCGCGGTCAGTAGTTTATTAACTTCTTCTTTGATTGCCGCTTGGCGTTCATGGCCAAAGAGGCGTTTTCGTTGGATCACTCCTTTTCTGCCGTCGGTGTTCAGGCTGTGACAGATGAGCTTAGGGTCTATTCCTGGCATATCTGCAGGACACCAGGCGAAGACGTCAGAAGATTCCCTCAACAGTTGGATGAGTTCGGACTTCTCTTCTTCACGAAGGAGCATGTTAATCTGAACCGTTTTTTCGGCGTCTTTGCCTAGCTGTACTACCTCCAAATCTCCTGTTGATTTGGGCCTTTGATTCGAGATCTCATCCCTGAAGTCCTCTATGTCGTTGTCCGAACCCTCAAGCTTTCCTCTATTCGCGGCGTTATCAGCCGATGCTCTTGCCCTCGTTTTCCTCTTCCTTTCTTCTTCGTTAGTTTTTGCCAGGCTCATGGCATAGCATTGCCTGGCTGCCCTCTGATCCGCTCTCACTTGACCCACTCCTTGGGGCGTTGGAAACTTCATGCGAAGGTGAGCAGTGGATATTACCGCTCGCATTTTATTGAGGGAAGGACGCCCAAGTAGGACGTTGTATGCTGAGGGCGCTTGTACCACTAAGAATTCCACCATAATACTTGTCACCCTTGGCTTCTCCCCCACGGTGAGTCGTAAATCGACGCTTCCAAGGGCTGGTATTTGATCTCCTGTAAATCCGATAAGGCGTCCATGGTGTTCCTTGAGTTCTGACCGGGGAACGCCCAACTGCTCGAAGCATGGCTTATAGATGATGTCAGCAGACGAGCCCTGGTCTACCATGATCCTTTCAACTGTGAAGGCGCCAACTCGCGCCGTGATCACCATGGGGTCATCATAATCCTGGTTGACTTCCCACAACTCGTCATCGGTGAAGGTGATGGGTTCAACCCATCTTTCTGCTCTAGACGCTTCCTTGTAATCAATCCTAAGTATGGATCGATTCACCTTCCTCTTCTTATGTGGAGCCTTGGCGCCACTTTTTTCTATGCCTCCTGAGATGGTGTGGATGATCCCAGATGGCTTGTCGTCTCTTGGCGGTGTGCGTCGATCTCTTTTCTTTTCTTCGCCATCAGCGCCTCCTCCTCTCGACTTCTTCTGCTCACGAGTGGTTTTTTCTTCTCTGTGCCTTTTACTTCCATCTTTTTTAATGAACCTGGATGGGAGGCGTCCCAGTCTGATCAGGTTCTCGATTTCATCCTTCAGGACGATGCACTCATCTGTCGTATGCCCTTCTGTTCTATGATACCTACAGGTATTTGCTGGTATCAACGTTTCGCCCTGCTCTTCTAGGGCGGTCAGGAAGTCTCGGTAGCAGATCTGTGTTACAGATTTCTCGGAACACCTCTGATTGAGACACGGTGAGGACAGTGTAGACAGCGTGCCTTCCCCTGGGTGGGGATCGTGGACGCCGAGAATACTCTCTTCCTTTTGATGCTTGGGCGCCACCAGCTTTTTCTGAGTTTTTAGCGTACTGCTTTCTAGTATCTGGCTCGATCCTCGCGAATCGATCGCGCTGGGTTTTGTCCAGGTCTTCCTTTGTTATGAACTCCTCCACCATTGAAAGGAGTTCTCCGACAGATTTGGGAGCCTTGTGTGTAAGCTCCTTGTGTGCATGGCCCGGTCTGATTCCTGCCAGGAATGAGTATACTGCAATCTTGTCATCCACTTCTTTGATACTTAGCAGAGTCTTGTTAAACTTTGCCAAGTAGTCTCGCAGTGATTCTCCTTTGTTTTGCCTAATGTCGGTCAAGACCGCCATGGGCTGCTTGTATACTTTGCTGGTGGCGAATCGCTTCTTAAACATTTCCTCCAGATCTCTAAAGCAATGTACCGAGCCCGCCGGGAGCTTGGAGAACCAATCCAGAGCTGGTCCTTCCAAAGTTATTGGGAACAGCTTGCATCGTTGAGGATCTCCTAAGTTGGAGATGTTCATGGCGGCCTTGAAACTGAGCAAGTGATCCTCTGGGTCCTTTTCTCCTGTGTAAGGCGTCAGTTTCATGGGCATTTTGTAATGCCTGTCCAGCTCAACAGCTTGCACGTGAGGGGCAAATATTCCCTCAGCCAATGGGGGGGTTGTAGTCGGGAGCGCCGAATGGGGTGGAGGCGCCAATTCTGGCGCTGGTGCCTGGGCGTTCATAGGCTGGTACGTTCCCGCAGATCTTCCATAGGGCGCCGATTCCGGCGCTGGTGCTGTGGCGCTCATGGGCTGGTACATTCCAGCTGACCTTCCATAGGGTGCCGATTCCGGCGCTGGTGCTGTGGCGCTCATGGGCTGGTACATTCCAGCGGATCCTCCATAGACGCCATACCCAGGGTAATATTGGGGATAATACCCCTGTGGGTAGTAGTAACCCTGAGGTGGATAAGAGTACGCGCCCACCCAAGTTTGTTGCTGGGTAAGCTGGGTAGTTTGGCCAGGAGCCGGCTGCTGAGTCGCCACCTGGATAGGTGATTGATTGCTCATAGGAGTTCGTTGTTCTTGGTTTCCTGGGTTTTCTTCTAGTGGTATGGGCTCTGGGTTAGCATCCTCAGCAACTTGCTTTCCCTTGCCCGTTATCAGGTCACGGATGTCCTTGCGGAGTGCTTCCATCTCGATGTGCATGTCAGCCTTCAGTGCAGCAATCTTGTCTTCCGCTGTTATGGTAATTTGCCCAGTGGTCGCTGGGTTGGGCAGCGAAGGGGCTTCTTGGACAGTAGGAAATCCTGGGGGTGGAGCAAGCGTCGAATCCTGTGCGGATTGAGCTACTGAGGCTCCAGAAGCGTGCTGATCAGTGGGAGTGGATGTCATCTTGCCGATTTCTGTAGATGTCATCTAGTTCTCTGGTTCGATGAAGCACACAGGTTAGATAAAACAAAGATACTGGGAAAAACGTATATGATCTAACCTCATCGTTCATGAATCCAAAGAAAAATTTTAAATCAAGATCAACACTTTTACAAATTAAATCTGGACTTTGAATAGAAAGTCCCCACAGACGGCGCCAGTGATGAACCTGGTTTTGGCCGTAGGGCATTACCTGGTTCGATGAGGCAACTTTGGGTCAGAAGTCACCTGCAAGTCAATGAAAGCACAGGGGTGGCCCTGCGATTCACCTCCGATGCTTAAGTCAGTAAATAGCTTGAGAGTAATAATGTGTGTAAATGGTAATAGTGCGTACCTTTTTCCAGTAGAGGAGCTGTCCTTTTATACTGGGGAAGTGAGATCTTTCTGACCTAGATATGGTCGACTATGATCTTAACTGATTTGGCCAAATCAGTTGTGATCTTGGTGGAAATCCTAACTGTCCGTTATCCTCGCAGATCTGTTGGTTAGGATACGGGAGTAAGTTGTTATTTCTCGTGAACGCCTGGTTGTTGGCGTCCTCGACCGATGTAGGGTGTTTGGTGCCTTAACCATGCCAGGGCTCTTTCTGTGGACGCCTGGCTATTGGCGTTCTCGATTGTCACGAGAGGCTTGGTGCCTTGCTTGTGTAGGGCTCTTTCGGCGTTCTCACCCAAGGGATTCCTTTGATGGGCCTTTGAACGCCTATGGCCTAAGTCTTCTAGTCCTCAAGTCATTAGGCCTATTATCAATTATCACTAAAATCACCCAAACACCAATACATCATCTCATCTCATCCAATTAAAAAATAATCTCATCCCATCCATTTGGATGAGATTGGATGAGATTGGATTAAAATTAACTGACTCCCAAACAGACCCTAAGATATAAATAGCCCCTATGCAATCTTCAGTACAAAAGAATCCGAAAGGATCAAGTGAACAGTTCAACTACTTCTTCAAGGGACAATATCTTGTCCTATCAACTTCTTAATGCATAGACAGTAATAGCATTATTAGCCTAAACCCAAAAAAAGAAAGGAAATTAATTAAAATTAAGAATCAAATGATCGGCAAATATTTTTTATTTTTAACTTCACAAATCTTTTTTATCCATAATTAATTTCTCAAAAAAACAATTACGGTGCCAAAAAAAATATTTACAACTTTTTAAAATATAATTTAAAAAATAATTGTTTGCCAAGGTGTGTTATAGTAATTAATTGTCCCACCTATATGAGATCAAGTCATATTCGTATATAATCGAATTATGACGCTCTTCATTTCGAATTTAAAAAATAAAAAAAGAAATATTGTATTCTTTTTTTGGCCTGAAGAAATATTGTATTCTTACTTATAGTAAAACATTGAAAGACTTTAGTTTTTGAAATTTTATTATGGAAATAATCATAAATTTATTATCTATAATACATAATTGACAAAATTACCTTTTCTGTCTCCAAATTTTACATCAACTTTCAATTTCGTCCCAAAAATCTTTTTGCTGTCAATTTCGTCTTTAAATTTTCACATTTTGGTCAATTTCATCTTTGGACTAACGTATTCCAATAATTTAGGACCAAAATGAACCTTTCACCACACATTTTATTAGAATTTAGTGTTGTTTTCTAATCTGCTATTTGGTCCTCAAACTATTATTTGTTATTTTTTTGTCGTTCAATTTCATAAATAAACCCCATTATTAATGATTGAGGTTTTCTACAAGGCTCCAGTTATCTTTTACACATGTTAGAGATTGATTAATTGGAATAGTTCGAATTTATGGACCAAATTGTATGTCAAAAAATAATTCCAATATTATTTTCATTGTGGCCCATAATCTCATCCACTTGGATTTGGATTGACCCCTAACCCTCAATCCAAAATTTTCTCATCCTCACAATTTCCAATACCATATCACACTTCCAATATCATCTCATCTCAATATTATTTCAATCAAAACACAACCAAACACCCATCATCTCATCTCATTATCTCCATCTCATCTCATTATTTCTTACCATTTCTACCCCTATACAAATTACAAAAATTCATCAACTTATTTCTACCAACCACAATCATTACATACCATTTTATATAATTTCACACCCTATTTAACATCATTATTGATGAACCTGGTTTTGGCCGTAGTGCATTACCTGGTTCGATGAGGCAACTTTGGGTCAGAAGTCACCTGCAAGTCAATGAAAGCACAGGGGTGGCCCTGCGATTCACCTCCGATGCTTAAGTCAGTAAATAGCTTGAGAGTAATAATGTGTGTAAATGGTAATAGTGCGTACCTTTTTCCAGTAGAGGAGCTGTCCTTTTATACTGGGGAAGTGAGATCTTTCTGACCTAGATATGGTCGACTATGATCTTAACTGATTTGGCCAAATCAGTTGTGATCTTGGTGGAAATCCTAACTGTCCGTTATCCTCGCAGATCTGTTGGTTAGGATACGGGAGTAAGTTGTTATTTCTCGTGAACGCCTGGTTGTTGGCGTCCTCGACCGATGTAGGGCGTTTGGTGCCTTAACCATGCCAGGGCTCTTTCTGTGGACGCCTGGCTATTGGCGTTCTCGATTGTCACGAGAGGCTTGGTGCCTTGCTTGTGTAGGGCTCTTTCGGCGTTCTCACCCAAGGGATTCCTTTGATGGGCCTTTGAACGCCTATGGCCTAAGTCTTCTAATCCTCAAGTCATTAGGCCTATTATCACTAGTCCCAACAAAAGGAGTGAAGTTCTGTCCCCATCAGTGGAGTCCCCTCCTGGGTCGCTGTCGCCTTTATGATACCTACGAGCGCTGACGCCGTCGGCGCTCTTCTAGAATGGAAATTACTCTTTCCGCGATTGTTGGAGGTTACGGGTATCAACGCCAAATTTTACGCTGCAGTTGATGGGGCGTTTCGCTGTGCCGGGGGCGTTCTCTATGCCAGAGCCATTTTCTGGGGCTTCGATTGCCATCAACGCCTCACAAACCTGTCTTTTCGTATTCCTAGCTGATGTACCGCGTCGCTTGAAATCTTTGTGTCAGAGATATTGTGGCCACGTGTTGTTACGCTATTCGCTTCTCCTCTCTCATGATGGCGAAATCGTGAACCGAGGGGGCGCATTTAATGCAGCGCTTCGATTTTCGTGAAAAGTTGGAGAAAACCGCCATTTCCTCTCTTCTCCCCCCTCACTTGGTCATTTCGTGATTTTTCAAATTTTCTCTTGTTTTCTCTCTGCTCCTGCGTTTTTCCTCTTATTCTGCATTTCTCGCTTTCGTTGCTTCCTTCGTCCTCCTCTGCTTCGCTGTTTCTGGTTGCTTCCTTTGATAATCAAGTGAGCTATTTTCGTCTGGTAAGTAATGTTCCGCCATTTTTTGTCATTTCCCTGACTTCTTCAGTATTTGCTCATACTTACTCGTTGCGCCTTTGATGTTCTTTGCAGTGTTCATCGGGTTCTTCGACTTTTTTGTGGGTTTTCTGCCAAACTTCGTGGGTTTTCTGCCAAACTATCATCGATCATGGACTTCAACAAATGTAAGTGTTTCTCCTTCCAAAACCTTTGTTGCCCCTTGTTTGATTTTGCCATTTTCGTTTTGGACTGGTTGGGTTTTGTTTGTGGTCTGGTGGTCAGTCGCATTATGCAATGGGTTTTCCCCCCTTCCTTTGTTTTTCTCTCTTTTTGGTGTTTGGGTGGTGGAGGTGCATTCTCCGAGAAGTGTACTGAACTGGTCCTGTTTCCACAGCTGCTGGAAACAAGATGGTTCCAGGGTCGTCAGCGCCCGAGCCGTCAGCGCCGCCAAGGGTTGATTCTCCTTCGGTCAGGGTTGGCGGTGACGCTACGGACTCCTCTTCTTCGACGTCGTCTGAAATTCGCGAGATGCTATCCCCGGATGAGGCGTCAGCGGGTGAGGAACGTTCAATAGCTCAGGCTACGGCCCCTGTGTGGGCGTTTATAGGAGATGGCAATCCTGTGCAAACCATTTGCGGAGAGGAGGTCAACTTTTTGGCTTATCCCGAGTGGTTTCTTTCTTCCAGCAAGGGTTTAGCTAAAGTTCCCTTGGTCAAGGGCGCCCCAAAGACAATGCCTTGCGGTCCCGATAGGGCCGAAATAATGAGGAACGCGCGTCCTGTCGTTGATTGGCGTTGCCAGAATCCTGGCGAGAAAGTGCAGCCTCCATACTTGGATAAAACTAATGATGCCATTAAAGAGTTTTGGTGTTGGAACCACGATGAGGAGCTCCTTCGAGATCTTAACGAGGAGCTAATAGTTGATTCGCCTCGTCGGCGGTCTTCTGGGTGTCGCATTGCCTTTCCTAGTCATCTGAAGGATGGTCCTGATATGTTGTACACTGATGGCAGAGGGTTCGTGATTTGTGAGCATGTGCTTCGGGGTTGCGACATTGAGATGCCCTTTCATCCGGCGGTGTTGGATCTTCTGGCGATCATGAACATCGCCCCTATTCAGTTGAGTGCCAATGGTTGGCGTATTCTCCTTGCATTTGTTGCCAAATGCCAGAGGGATGGCGTGAGCGCCACTGCTCGTCTGTTTCTCTTCTTTTTCTATCCACGATGGGTGGATAACCTGTTCATTTCCTACTATCGTCGTCCTGGGCGTCCTTTGATTCTTGATCATGCTGTCAGCAATCCGAAGTCGTGGCAGTATAAGTATTTTTTTATCGAGGGGTCTAGGTCGCGGCGTCCTTTTTGGGTTCGCTCTTCGGATGAGCGAGCCATGTTTCCGTTGTCTTGGAGAAGGCCGCGCTTGGGTCCTTTCGAGTGTAACTGGCGGGACCTGACCGTGGATGAGCGCTTGGGGGCGCTGCGGTTGATCACCACTGACCCTCTTGACCCTAAACGCTGTGTGTTGCTATTACTATCGTTATAAGTTCTTTTTATACTCGTGTATTCATGCTTTTCTAATATTTGCTTCGTTTTGTTTCAGTGCTCGATGTTAATGCAGCCAATGTCATAGGGAATCGGCGTGGCCAAGCCGATAAGGGTAAAGGGAAGGCGGTGGCTGCTCCCAAAACCGTTCCCAAGAAGACTACCTTCGCCGCCGCCATTGCAACAATCGCGGGGAAGAAGCCCGGAGGCGTTGTCATTCGGGAGCCTGTGTCGGTTCCGCGACCTTCGCCTCAATCTTCCCAGGGGAAAGAGAGCGCGATTACTTCCAAGGATGGGGAGCCTCCGCAAAAACGCCGACGCCCCACTGTAGAAGTGCCACAGATTCCGGCGGTTCCAGAGGAAGTCGGTTTCAATGTGCTGGAGTTTCTTTCTAAGTCCTTATCTGAAGAGGGCTCAGTGAAACGAGATGATTTGGCTCGGGCGTCTACAGAAAATACTCAGGATCCTGCTGAGGAGGGGGCCAGATTTCTACTAGCCACAGGGATGCGGCTGCTTGCTAGCAGCGTCTCTCGGAAGGACCTCTTGTCCGAAAGAGATGCTGCGCGTGAAGACGCCAAGAGGACGCGTCAAGAGATGATTGAGCTTAAAGACGAGATCAATGTGATGAAGGCGTCCCAAGAGTCTCTGCAAGGCGATTATGACCGAAGGGGGAATCGGTGAAGGAAGTCAACGCTTTAAACGCCCAGCTGAATACTAAGGTGGCGTCTTTGGAAGGAGAGCTTCAAGATGCAATGCAAAAACTTGAAGAGCTATGTGCTTTGGCTGTGCGGCAAGTGAAGTGGCGAGGATCTCGCTACAATTACATTGGGTTCAAGAACGCCATTGCGCAGTTGAAGCTGCGTAACCCGAACCTCATTACCGATTGGATATGTCCCAATAAGGTCGTAGAGGGGAGGCTTCTCCGGGACCCGTACGAGAATGACCCCTTGGTGAGGATGCCTTGTATGCCGGAGAACTTTGATTTGAGTGGCTATGAGTCCCAGGGCGACGAGGACTTCCCGTGGTTTCCCAACATGGAGGTTCCCCTTCCAGGGGAGCCGGCCCCATCTACTGCGGCGCCTTCATCAGATGCGGGAGTTGGCGCTCAGGGCGTTGTCGCCAATCAAGGAGATGGGAGCGCCAAGGGAGCTTCGAGTACATCTACGACCGAGGATCCTCCTGCCGCCGCCTAGGCCTGCGCGCCGTTGGGCTTTTTCTTGGGCCTGCGTGCCTGTTGTTATAAATTTTTGGTTTTTAATTGGATTACGGCGTTGACGCCATCTTGAATTGTGATTGCTATTGGCCTATCGTGCCACTTTTTTTTTTTTTTGGATTGTTTGGGCGTTGATGCCCTTAATTATGCTATTTTTGTGCTTGATTTCCTTTGCTTTGAGCGTTCCCATTCTGTGATGTGTTTTAAACTTGTGTTTTTCGATTCGATCGATATATTGTGCTGCACCTTAAGGCGCTGCCTTGCGTTGGGCACGCTTCGAGCGTTTATGCGTATTATACGCTAAGTTTTGACTAGTCATCCAAGGGAGGGTCGGTCCGCATGGTAGTGAGTGCCATACTCACAAGGCTCCTTCGAGGGCCTTTTCGCTGCTGTGCCGAGGGCGTCCCCTCGAGCAGCGCCAACTTCATTATTTGTTGAAGAGAAAAAGGTAATTCATTAATTATGAGAGCAAAGTACAACTGGCGCTATGGCCTTCTTTAAACAATGCCATAATTTAAATGAAATTAATCCACTTAGGGAAAGTAAAACTTGAGTTTTGCCATATTCCAGGCGTTTGGGAGTGATTTCCCTTCTGCCGTTTCCAGTCGGAAGGCGTTCCCAGGTAAGGCTTCTATGACTCTGTAGGGGCCTTCCCAGTTTGGTCCGAGCTTGCCGTGTCTAGGATCCTTTCTGTTTTTTTCGACGGTTCTAAGCACCAAATCTCCCACTTTGAGGGTTCGA
>QANZ01048845.1:0-34539 GCA_003254925.1 Chamaecrista fasciculata
GGCGCGAGGGCCGTTTAGGCGTACGCCCAAATAGTGATGTATCATATAGTATAGGTAAAAGTACTCCCTCCGGTTGTATATATCTGCTGTTTAAGGTAAATGCACATAGATTAAGGAAATGATTAATATACCTAGAATGAAGGAAAAAATAGATAAAAAAACTAAACTATCCATATTCAATTACTTGGGAAATGTTTATTCATTTATGACTCTACTATATATAATAGGAATAGAATGGTAAAAAAATAATTAATGCTCTTTTGAATTTGTAAAACATCACATATTTAATATTTTGAAACAAAAAAGGTTCTCCAAAACATCAGATATATAGAACCGGAGGGAGTATTAATTTTGTCCTCTTTTTTTTGGTCAATTTCGTTCTCAATATTTTACATTTTAGTTAATTTTATCATTTGACTAACTTCTGTCAATGAATTAACGACAAACTACATCCTATTTTTCAACCCGAGTTAGAATTTGAGTTTCTTTTTTTTATCAATTTTACATTATATATCATTAGTCATATAGATTTTGTTGATAATATTTAGCTAAAGTAAGAGCAAAGGATAAAATTGAACAAAATGTAAAACATTAAGGACGAAATTGACAGAAAAAAAAGATTGAGAACGAAATTAACAGTTAGTTTAAAGTTTGGGGACAAAATTAGTGCTTTTGTCTTAGGAGTAGTATTAGAGTTATTTGTCTCTAGATACACTTGTTTAACAGGTTCCATCAATGTTGGGATACATGCTTATCTCAGGCATGCTGTTCTCTGAAAATGTATATATATATATATATATATATGTGGCACTGTTGGTTTTTTGCTATTAATAATGTGGTTTTCTTTAAAATGCCCTATTACACTGACATCGATTGATAATACTTTGGGTTAATGCTCAAACAAAAAAGTTAACATGGGGTTTTGGAGCAATAACAAACTTGAAGTGAGACCTGACTGCAGCCAAAATTTTTTGGCCATGGATTATGCAAACTGAGATGACTTTGCGAGCAATTGCATTTTAATTCAAGCTCATCTAAGTTTTTTTTTTTTTTTTTCAGAATCAAATATCCATTGATGAGAAAATGGCACAAGGCCATACAACAATTGAGAGACATAGTAAGGAAGAGATCTAACAATTTGAACACAGCCTTACTCTCCACAGATCAGATACAAATAGTATAGGAGAAGAAAGAAAATCCTAGGCAACACACCCAAGACAGAAAAAAGAAGATCCAGATCTCCTATACAGTCAGATCTACAAAATATCTAAAAAAGATAAGGAAAACTTGGAAGATAAATCAAGAGGCAACACACCCCTCATCCCTCTCTCAGAGAGATAGATCTTCTTAACCCGTTTTCTTCTTTGTTTGAGCTCCACTTGCAGATCTGAAAAACATACAAAAAACAAGGAGAAAACCCTTTCCTAATGAAAGGGGGAAAACCTTCCCTAATGGAAGACAAAACCATCCCTAATGGAGGAGAAAAGCCGCCATAATGGAGGAGAAAGACAAAAAACCAAACCTGAAGGACGGGGGTTACCGTCGCTGAGCAGCGGCAACCCCGGGCGCCACAGATCTGGAGAGCGGCGAGACGGAAGCTAGAGCGAACCGGAGGGCCGCCGCCGCTGAGCAGCGGCGGCCCAAGATCTGGTTTCGGCTGGGCTTCGGCGAGAGAGAGAGGAAAGAGAGAGGAGAATATGAAGTGCCCTCCCCTTTCTTCCTTTTAAGCTCATCTAAGTGATTGAGATGAAATTATGTTGTAATGGGATGAGATGAGATGATGTATTAGTGTTTGGGTGATTTTAGAGAAAATGATGTTAAATAGGGTGTGAAATTATATAAAATGGTATGTAATGATTGTGGTTGGTTGAAATAGGTTTATGGATTTTTTTAATTTGTATAGGGGTATAAATGGTAATAAATAATGAAATGAGATGGAGATAATGAGATGAGATAATATGTGTTTGGTTGTGGTTTGAGTGGAATGATATTGAGATGAGATGATATTGGAAAGCGTAAGGATAAGATATTTTTGGATGAAGGGTTTAGGGTCCATCTCATTGGATGAGATGATGGACCAAAATGAAAATAATATTAAAATTATTTTAAGATTATAATTTGGTCCATAAATTTGAATCGGTCCAATTAATCAATCCCTAACATGTGTAAATGATAACTCGGGGCTCGTAGAAAATCTCAGCCATCAATAATCGGGTCTATTTATGAAATTCAACAACAAAAAAATAATAAACAATAGTTTGAGGACTAGAATGCAAATAACATATGGAAACTTGTGTATTTTCCCAACCAAAAAATAACTGTTATTTCTCCATTATCCACAACGTATAATCATCGGAAGATTTTGGACATGAATATAAAACAAAAAATAGTTTGAGGACCAAAATGAAACTAATTGCATAGTTTGAGGAAAAGAAACTAAACAAAAAATAATTTTAGGAGTCAAAGAAACTGAGCTCATAGTTTGAGGATCAAAATGCTTATAAAAGTGAAAAGAATATTGTAACGATAATAGAAGAAGATTGTAACTTAAAAAATAATTTAAGGATTCAATTGTATATTTTACTCAAAACAAATAGAAGAATATTGAGACTAAAAAAAATAACAAAATTGCTTTAATTAAGTTAATATAAATATATATATATAATACAAATATAACATTTCTATATATATATATATTTGAGAATTGAGAATAAGAGTGAGAGAGATATCATATATAATATATATATATATATATATATATAAAATAACAATATATATATATATATTTGAGAGAGATGTGTGTGTGAATGAGAGAGAGAGAGGTGTAGGTGAAAAAGAAAAAAAATTGATAAGAAATGATAGATAGAGAGATAAAATTATAAATGTAATAAATGAGGATATGTAAAATTACTATTTTGCCTATTTTTTTTTTATATTTGTATTAGAGTATAGGTAATTGTAGGTATATGAGTAGGGATAGTTTAGTAAATGTAAGAGAAAATGAAATGATGTTGTGGATGAGATGACGATGTGAATGAGATGAGATGAAATGAAGGTTCCAAGAAAACACCCAATCATTATTGTTCATCCAATCATAAGATGAGATGATGATTGAATGAGATGAAATTATAATTTTTAGTCTCCCAAAACAGGCCCTTTTTTGTTAGCTAGCTTGCATTTATTGTTGGTGAATTAGGATTGATAATAGGCCCAATAATTAGGAGGCCCAAAGGACTCAGACCAGCAGCGTGCAAGCCCAACAAAGGGGTCACCCAGGTGTGAACGCCTCATGCTCCTTCATCAGTTAAGGATGCCAACAATAGGGCGTCCACGTGAAGGCGGAATAAGGAAACATTGCCAGATCAATAAAGAATCAATCAGAGATCAATCAGGATCCCCCTGATTGATTCTCTCATTAATAGCGCCTTGCCCACTAAGGCATCCTCGCAGGAAAGGAAAGTACGTGGGAGCCCAGGATCATAATCAGGTCAGCTGAAGATCACAATCAGAATCAGCCAAATCAGCTGAGATCACAATCAGTCTTCCAACCAATTATGGTAAGATCTCATCAGATCACCCTCAACCAGTATAAAAGGGAAGCCCTTCACACTGGACAAAGGTACGCACTTTAACCAGTCTATTGAGATTATTGTGCTAAAACTCTTACTAGTGAATCGCAGGGCCACCCATGTGCATTCATTAACTTGCAGGCAACTTCCGATCCAGAGTTGCCCCACTGAACCAGGTAATGCCCCCGGCCAAAACCAGGTTCATCAAGGATTCTTTGCATGTTTGTAATTTACTATTTTAATGTTGGCCATGGTATATAATTTGTCAGTTACCATGTGATTGTTTTTCTTACTTACACAGATTGTATACAAATAAGTTTAAACTTAATTATACAGACCTGTCAAATTGTATACATAAGATGTGGTGTAGGAAAAGTATTGACTCTTGAAGATTAGAGAGATAAGTTTGTTAAACCTTCTCTTGAAGTATTTCATTTTTCGGTCTATTGTGTAAATGAAAAATCCGTTTGTTTTGTTCTTATTATTATTATCTTAATGATGTTCAAAGTAAATTATATTAATATATGGAATATCGTTGGGCAGAAATTTTTGTAAGTCCTTGCAAAGTATATTTTCTGATAGTTGAAGAATATCATCCACCGATCTTACAAGTGTCACGCAGCTATTTAAACAAGTTCTCATTAAATGAACAATTATTGTTATCGAATCGTTTACATTTTCCACTATGTATTTAGTTCATTATAAATAGTGTTTACTTCTTGGAATGAAATGCGTACATCACACGTCTATTCATATATAAATTGTAAGAAATCCATATGCTTGGCATGCACATAAGAAAGACAACAGCTATAACAAAACCCATTTCCATAACAATTTGGCTAAAACAAATTCTAATAGTGATATGCTGGACATTACATAAGTAACAACAATGACTAAATTATTGACATTATCAATTACCAAACTTGTCCCTAAGAAGATTATTAAATTGACATAGAAGTTCATATAAAATAGGAGTTGGTAGACCCAAGCCCACGTTAACATATAAAAGAAGGGGTAAAAGAGCTGGTTGGGCTATGATTAATATTTTTGCACTGATTTGAGAGGGAGTGTTAAGGATTATGAATATAGTTAGGATTCCTAATATTAAGGGGTTAGTTAGTATCTCTATTATAGTTAGGATCCCTAATATTAAGGGTTTAGTTAATATCTCTATTCTAGTAGAAATTCCTAATATTAAGGGGTTAGTTAGTATTCAAGGGATAATGGACTTGCTAGTGAGCCGTCTCAAGGGAAAGAACCTCAACTACACAAAGAGGGGATCATTAATAAAATATGACAGTTTGGGGACCAAACAAAACAAAGAGGGAGGAACTTATGAGGGACAATCAGCGAGTGGAAAGGCACTAGCTAGTGATTTATCTTAGAGGAGTATGGGATGGGGGGACAATCAGGTTGTAGGAACTTGTGAGGGAGAGTACCTGGTCTCTCGAATATCCAGGGTCACTTTAGGGTTTTATGTTGTGTACTTGTGTTGTGTTGTGTTATTGTGTATCTTCTCCTATAATTTTTGTACTGTTCTTTTCTTTCCAGTTTGGATTGAAGGGAGTTCTTTAGTATTATCAATATATTGAGAATTGTTGGAAGTTCTATCAGGAGTTCATCATTAGGAACAACTTCTGGCTCTGTTTCAGGAATCACTTCGTCATTTTCATCTGCTTGATGAACAACTTCTCACTCTACTTCATCCTCTAATCGCATCTTCTTGTTCTTGTTCGACGGTCCTCCTTCCTCAAGACGACTTTTCATAGGAGAGAGAGAGAGGATAGAAGATAAGAGAGAGTGTGAGTGATTTTGGTTTCAAATGTTTTAAAATGTATATATTTTGCAGTCTTCATTTTCTTCTCATAAAATATGTTTGGTGGTTTCACTTTCATGCTTTTGTGCCCGGTCTCTTACACACTAGCAATCTGAACACGTGTCATAATGTTTTTTAAGGTTTGTTAAGTGCAACATATATTATTGAATTAATTAATATAAAATAAAATCCCACATGGGTAGTGGTAGAAACACACAGCTTCTTTTTTCAAATAAATTTGTTGCGAAAATAATTTGCTTGAATATTACTAATATAGATAGAACAGTAATTTTTTTCGGCAATCTGCTTATATTTATCAAGTATTTAATATACAACTTATTAAAAATTAACTAGCAACTGTGGTTTGCTAAAGAAAATTAAATGAAATATATATAAGTGTACGTGTGTGTATCTGATTTGGTAGTAAAGAGGCTTCCTACTTTCTTTGTAAGAACTTTTGACCTCGATACATTATATGTTGCACTCGATGAATCAAACCATCCGGGTATTCCTTAGTATGCAAGGTTGCTTAACCAGCAATCCACTAAAACATGATATTTTCTTGATTGATATTTCTCATAATTAAATTTCACTAGAATATAATAAAATTTCATCTAAATTATATAGTTTAATGATATTAATTGATGATCTTTAGTTATCAACATCCTATTGTTTTGGGATCTATATGCATGGTTTCATTTTATTTAAAAAATCTTTTCCTAATAATAATTGTTCTTTATTTAGTTCATTTTCTACCCATATTTTAGTTTTATTATTTCTCTATTTCTAGACTTTATTAATATTTTTGTCTTTGTTCCTTGCTCCTTGCTCCTGTATTTCAATTCGTCCAGCTTTATCGATTATAATTTTACTATGTTTACTATTCATCTATTTTGACTATAACCTCTATCTAAATTTCATTTTGTTCTATCTGTACTAATATCAATTTCTCTTTTTCGGTTATATAGAAAATATTATGAAAGAACAGTAGATGAGGACAATTATAGCCGAGAGTGGGATTGACTATAGGGATTTTTGTCTTTGCACGTTTCCACGGTTAATTAAGTTAATAATTAAATCTTTCCAGTTTCTAAAGCACCCAACTGCACTATCATCTGAATTTTCTTTTCCCTTTTTCAACTTGAAAAGTGAACTATTATGGTTTTTTTTTTTTTGCCTTGAAACTAATAGCGAAACCTTTTTGCAAATACATGAGACCGCATCTGTAACATGACCAAAAGATATGAGATCAAATTTACAAAAAATAAAAAAAAATATGAGGGTCTGATTTGCAAACCTGACCAAAAAATAAGGGACCAAAATTTACGCTTTAGCCTATATTTATATAATATAGAGTAAACTAACAATCTAATCTAATCTCTAAAAGATTAATGAGTTGACAATTTAATTTTCAAATTGAATTACATAATTTAGTCCTTAAAAGATTATAACGATATACTTATTAGCCATTTCATGGACTAATTTAGAGAGTATGTCGATTGATTTTTCTAAGTATTAAAAAGTATACTATTTTATATTTTTCAAGTATGAAACTATATATTTCATTATTTTAGAAACAAGTTGTCAACTCAATAATCTTTCACATATCAAATTATTAGCTTATTCTAAATGATTCTAGATTTATTTACACACATTTTAAATAAAATTACAGTTTTTGTATGTTGGGCTTCATTTGTATATATATTTAAGAATTTTCGATTTCACCATCAAACTATTGCTTGAATCTGCGCCCTGAATGCATCAGAACTTCAATGCAAACCAACCTGCAAAATGTTAGGTAAGTTCTTTGTACCCTGAATTAATCACAAAGGACAATTTGGATAGGTAAATAACATTTTTTTTTTCGGAAAAAAAGGTAAAAATCATTTATGATTTAAAAACTAGTCAAAATCTCATTTTACTAATGTTCGTCTTAAGTTTTGTTTTATTTTTTTAATATTTTTTCCCTTTTTATCCTTAATATTTCTCAAAATAAAACAAAAAATAATATTAACTAAAATGAAACTTAAGACAAACATTATAGATCAACATAAAATTTTGACAAAACATTAGATAAATCATTTTATGGAAAAAGCATATTTAATGCTCCCAAATTATGGGATAAGTCTCAGTTATATTCCTAAACTTTTTTTTTTGTCAATTACATT
This sequence comes from Chamaecrista fasciculata, assembly GCA_003254925.1. Lineage (NCBI taxonomy): Eukaryota > Viridiplantae > Streptophyta > Magnoliopsida > Fabales > Fabaceae > Chamaecrista > Chamaecrista fasciculata. Next base: position 7,554 of record QANZ01048845.1, read on the forward strand.
TCTAAAGTTTTTCATTTGTCTCAAAGATATTTTAAGACTTAACGCCGTCTAAATTGTTAACGAAAAATGTTGATTCCAAGCTCATATCAACATTTTGGAATATAATTGACACAAAATGTAAATTTTTAATATACAATTTACACAATATAAAATTCTAGTAATACAATTGACACTAAAATAAATAAAAGAAAAAGAAAGTCATTCTCCATGTCACTATTCTTTAATTCTTTAATAATTTCTCATATAAAAAAATTCTTTTATATATTCTTTATTCACCATGATTGGTTATAAAAAAAAGTATCACAAAAATATATTAAAAAAATCATATATCGATTTAGTCATGTTATTACATCGTTCCTAATTTCTCATGGCAAGTAATACGTTGAAGTTCATTCTTGCGTGTACATGGCATTTCCAATTTTGGTTTTTTTTTGGTTGGGTTCGTATAATTGATTACCAATACTAGAATTTCCATTAATTAGGGATGGGTGAGTCTATAATTAGGAAATTAATAGGGAAAGTAGCATTTTTGACAAATTCCAAAAGTGGGGTTTGTGGCCTATTCTTTGGGTTAACATGTTATACTTTGAGTTTTCTTTGACATTTTCCACTAAACTTGTCACTTGTCAATAGTTGTCATCACCCAAGAATCTTACTTAACCAATTCACCTTGTCAATAGTTCATAAAAACACCGAAGAGCAGCGAGCCAGAAACCCTGAGCGACTAAGACCTTGTTTGATTTTATTTTAAAAAACAGTTTTTTGTTTTAAAAGACAAAAAAACAAAAAAGGCTGTTTGATAAGAGAGTTTATTCAATTTGTTTTCAAAGATCAAAAAACCCAATGTGGCTTTTAAAACCAGAAATCAAGAAACAGTTAAAAGGTGTTTTGATTCTCAAAAATTGATCGGTGGCACATTTGTAATTTTAGGAAAGAAAAAAAAGGCGGAGGATGTGCTCATTTGGATTTGATTTCATTAATGGCATTTTGGTAATTATAATCAAATGTTACAACTCTCATACATCTAATCTAATCTAATCTAATCTAATAATTTTTAAAATAAAGTTTATCAAACGCAATTCTTTTATTTTTGTTCTGCAAAACTTGTTCTTAAAAATGAATTTAAAAATTGTTTCAAAAATTTGTTTTGAAAAAACAAAATCAAACAGGTCCTAAATTACATAGTGGAAACCATTGACCCCATATCAGTGTAACCCGCATCTCAAAGATTGACTCACCATAATTAAACGACGCAACAAAAAATTATATCATAAAAAAATTTGTCAATAGTTGTCCTAACCCAAGAATCTCAACCAATTCACCTTGTCAATAGTTCATATTCTGAAACACTAAAAATTTATTAGTTTTGGTCAATCTCTTTTCTATGGGATATAAACTTAGGTGATCCACTTATAAGAAAAAATTGTTTCAAAAGTGATTTTGTAACCAAAAAGTGAAAAATGATGAAAACTTACTTTCGTCATTTGCTGATAATCCCAACTAAACAGAAAATTAATTCATCAAAAGTAATTTATAGCTTCGAACTCGTCGTAATCAGACTTGAAATGAGAAATATATGACCATATTCACTCATTTAACTAAAAAACGAGAGACTCACTTTCGAAGCTCAATTTTATCTTATTTGTTGACAGTTCCAACTATATAAAGAAACAACTTGTTAATAATAATGTGTAGCTCCAAATTCATCGCAATCAAACTTGAAACGAGAGAAGTATGATCATATATATATATTCATTCGTTAGGATCAAAAAGGCGTGCTTTTGACCATAAAAAAAAAAAAAAGAAAAACCCAAATATCATATGCCATATGTTCTAAGTACTAATTATGCCTTTCAATTTTTCAGTGATATTTTTTTATTGAAGTACAACATGTCTATAACATTAGTTTCTAGATTTATAAATTCTATGTTCATATATATACCATCTATAAAATATTTTTTAAAAATGTTTATATATATCAAGTAAATAAAATTATAATTTCCACATGTTCTACTACTATTATTATATTTTCAGCCAATATATAAAATAAATCAAACAATTCAATCAATTCTTGACTTATTCAATTTTATAATCCACTCCCACACTTAATTCAATAAATTAACTCGTATTAACAGCTTTATCTGTATGAACATCATCGTCCCAAGCTTCAATGTCCCGAGTACTCCCATAAGCCCAGCTACAAAAGCAAAAATAGATGAAATTAAGCACACCCAAAACAGTAAGCAGCCCATAATAATAATCATAATGACCATGGTTGATATTAGGAGATAACCAACTTTCTCCCCCTCCACTTTGTGTCACATCCTTCACAATCTTCACAACAATAGCATTCACCACACTTCCCATACCAAAACCCACAGTGAAAAAACCAAAAGCAATGCTTGACATGCTTTTTGGAAATTGAGAATAATAGAACTCTGTTTGCCCCACCATGTTAAATCCCTCAGCCAAACCAGTTAGGCATAATTGAGGCACAAGCCACATTGCAGACATCACAAATTTCCCTTCTTCTTCTTTGATTGCAATGCTTCTTCTCTTTCTCTCTACTATTGCTGCTATTGCTGATGCCATGCATGAGAGTGCAATGCCTATTCCCATTCTTTGCTTCACTGTGAAAATGGGTTTTTTGGTGTGGTTTTTTGTGAATAAGGGGTTTAGGATTCTGTCATAGATAGCAATCCATATGGTCATTGTGAGGATGGAGAAAACAAGGAAGTTTTGGGGAGGGATATTGAAGTTGTTGAAGATGAAGTGTGTGTTCATTTTGGAGGCCTGAACCACTAAGAATGTGAATTGGGTGATGGAGGCTGCAATCATGAAGCCTGTGGACCAAATGGGTAGCACTTTGATCACTGCTTTGAGCTCTTCTACTTGTCTCACTGTACATAGTGTCCATGGGTCTATTGGCATACCATTGGAGTCTAAGTCCTTGGCTCTGTTCTTGATCATGCAAGCCTTGTTCAATAGCCTTGGCATAGTCAAATTCAATACACATTAGATTAGTGATAATAAGTAATTATGTGTGAGAATTAATCATTATATGAGAGAAGCTCTCATAACATCAATAAATTTTTTTTTAAACGAGAGTATCTCTAACAAGATTCGAAACTAAGATCCTAATTATAAAAATTAGAGCATCTACCACTTTAACCTCGAAAGTAAGAGAATCTTTCTTTTCTGAAACATAAAACAAATCTAAAAAGTAAAGTAAATCTTATAAACATCTTTAATCAACTGTGTCTTATTTCAATTTAAAGATCCAAATTTTATAATATTTTCATTAAATTATATTATTTTCTTTTATCACACTCAACAATAGTGAACTTAGAGAACAACAATAAGAATAAAATCACAAATTAAAAAACTTCATTTTTTATTGATAAACTTATCAAAGATAATCTTTTATATAAAATAAAAAAATAAAAAAGTCTTTTGTCATTCATCTTCTAAAACTCTTCCATTCACAAGCAATTGTGTCCCAATAATTTTCAGCACAAAGTATCACCCATTTTTTTTTTTTATTTTATGATCTAAATGAGACTTAATCTAAGGAGGCATCATAATGAGAGTAAAACTCTTTGTTAAAAATACTTCCGGTAAGACTCAAATCAGAGACTTATGCTCAGTTCGTTTGCGCTTTGATTATAATCTACTCTGATTATAATCGTAATAAGCATGTTTGTTTGCGCTTTTTTCTGATCAAATTATAATCATGATTTTTTTATAATCAAACACACTCAATTACACTTATACCCCTATATATACCTACAATTACCTATACTTTAATACAATCAATCACTCATCACAAGGGCAAAATGGTCATTTACTTCAATATTGGGCCATTTTGAAAACACTCCTTCTTGACTTGGGCTAAAATGTTATTTTGCCCAAATGATTTAGGACTCAAATTGAAATTTTCCCCAATCCTATCCCTTCCATCTCTTTCTCTCTTCAGACCCTCCCAAAACCACTGCGACCCACATACAAATTGACAAACTGGAAACTAATCAAATCAAACCCATTACATCAACGACACACTGCACATGTTTGGTTACTCAGAAAATAAATACATATATAGTTATATACTATGGAATTCGGATTTTGATTAGCAACCTAATAACGTCCGTTTTTGCTTTCCGATTTCGGTTTCATGAAAGAAGTTATTTTGATTAGCAATCTAAAAACGTTCGTTTTTGCTCAAATCCGGCGAAATCGCCAGAGAACTTCCGAAGTATTCCGTTGGTGTTGGTGGCGAGGCCGATCGGCTTCGAGGAGGGTCTGGCGGCAAAAATGGAATCGGTGTCGGAGATGAGAAAGAGAGAGACGAGAGAGAAGGAGACGAGAGAGAGAGAGAGAGAGAGAGAGAGAGAGAGAGAGAGAGAGAGAGAGAGAGAGAGNGAGAGAGAGAGAGAGAGAGAGAGGATGAGGCAGAGAGAGATGATGAATGCTATTGAATTTTTAATTCGGGTCCAGAGTGTGGATTGTTTTTTTTAGTGATCCACCGAATGTCAGGGCTTGATTCGAAAAAATGTTACACTTTAGTCCTTTCGGTCCACCATTTTGTAGGCAAAAATGAGTTCGGTCGACCAAACAAAAAAAGCACCTCCAAAGTTGCATATAATTATAATCAGATTTTCACGCTTTCCAAGACAAACAGTGACATAATTTGATTTTTTTTAAGCAACAATGACATTCAAACACACTTTGATTATAATCAAATCACATCTTACTTTTCCTACTTTTTTCAACTTTTTCTTCCATTTCTACCCCTATATAATTTATCAATTTCCTTACCCTTCTATCTGCCATCCACAATCATTACATACCCATTTCAATAATTTCACACCAAATAATCAACTTTCATCCAAACACCAATACACAAATAATCAACTTTGATTATAATTATACTCTGATTATAATCAGAGCAAATTTTATTATAAGCGCAAACGAACGGAGCCTAGATTCAGATTAGTGTATCTACTTCTCTAATGAACAACTTGTTATTTTAATCAAAAGATCTAATTTTTTAATATCCTTATTAAATAATATATATATATATATATTTATATATATTTGGTATTTTGGATTACTATCATACTCAACAATACTAAATTAAGAGAGGTGTCAATCATACCAACAATAAGAAATAAAATAAGAAGCTTCAATTTTTAATGATACTCTCATCAAAGATAATCTTTTATATAAAAAAAAATTAAAGGGTCTTTTGTCCTCTTTTATAGTCCAGGAGATTTTAGTTTAATGAATAAGTTTTGACCTAAAAATATGTGCAATTGTTAAATTATGAATTTTAAAATTTTTAAGGATAATCATGATATTTAATTAAATTTTTCCAAAACTAGTTGAATAGGATAATTTGGTACCTTAATCTACCAGTAGGTTGAACAAGTTTGGAGCCATCCTTGAAATACCAATTTCCAGAATCCTTTTGAGGTATAGGTAAGTGTCTGTTTCTCCATGCAGCTACAACAACTTGGGCCAGCCCAATGATCAAGCTCTTGTCTGGTTTGGGCTTGACATATAGGGATGAGCCCAAGAAGAACATTAGAGTGGCAAACAACATGAGGCCCACAGTGACTCCAAAGCCCACAACCCATCCTTTTCTAACTTGAATGTAAACTACAAATGTGGCTGATATGGCTACAGAAAGCCCAATAGAAACATAGTACCAATTGAAGAAACTCTTCATGATGGTCTCATTTTTTGGGCTTTGTGGGTTGTTGATTTGATCTGCAGCAAAGGCAAAGGAACAAGGCCTGATGCCACCAGCCCCAATGGCCATTAGGCCCATTGATGAAAGAAGATACAAAAACTGTCCAATGCTAGGAGTTTCACATGGTTCTTTATGCAATTTGCAGTGTGGAGGCCTTGCTTTGTTTATAATTGTAGTGAGCCACAGCATAACTAATCCCTTTTCAGTAAAACAAACAAGATTTATCAATTTCAATAGAGAAAGGTCACCAAGGTAAATGCAAGATTAATCCCTTTAAATGGCTAAAATACTCAAAATTCTTTTGAATTTTAGTCAAGGGTATCAAAACTCTCTATACTTTGAAAAGCCATGAAAGATTCTTTTGAAGCACAGAGTACACAGAGGATGAGAATTAAGAAGAAGAAGAAGAAGGTACCAGCATTCGAACCCGTGCCCTTATATGTCCAATTTGAGCTTTGAACCATAGAGGCACGGGTTAGCTAGTCCATGAAAGATTCTTTTAACTCTTAATTTGGTACAAAATACTCCTTTTTGTTAAGATATTTATTTTATTTTTGTTACATTTTATACTGATCGGAATTAAAATTAATTAGCAGTTCAAAAAAAAATTAAAATTAATTAATGTTATAATTAATAATAGCTAAAAAATAAAAAATTTCTCTATTTTTTAATAAAAGTATTAACAAAATGAGTTATTTGTATAATGTCAAAACTTCAAGAGGAGTTTTTTGTTTTCTCATTTTTCAAAATTAAGAAGTTTCTAACATAGAGACTAAAATTCAAGAGACTTTTATACAATTTAATCTATTCAAAACTAAGAGAAAAAATATAAAGAACTCTACTCTTCTTGCACTCTTAAGAGCCCGAACTCCTCTATAGAATAATTCTAAAACCATAAGGAGGTTATATATAAATGTTGAAGTGAGCATATGTCAAATTGTAACTTAGTACTTTTACCTAACCTTTATCAATTACAAGCCATAGAGTTAGTACAAGTAGAAAAAGTAAGAGTACTATATACTTACAAGAAGCTCGATGATTGTTGCTAAAGCGATAACACGAAATCGTCCAAGGTAAGAATCAGAGAGAAAAGCACCAAAGATAGGCATGAAATTGGAGATTGCACTCCATAGTGAAAGTATTATGGCTGCTGTTGCAGGTTCATAATGATACTCCGACATTAAATACAGTATCATATTTATATGTAGCCCAACACTTGAAAGCTTCTCAAATGTCTCGTTCGCTGAAATAATTCAAACAAAGTCATACGAAGATTTTTCTTCATCTATCTGTTTTACAGTCTAAGCAAGAATTAATTCAGGTCCTAAAATAGAAATAAAATTCTTATAATAAGAATGTCTCTACCAAGATTCAAACCTAATATCTCAACTATGAGAATTAGAGTACTTACCACTTCAACTAATTACTTGTTGATTATATACAAATATATTTCAATATATAATTTGAGAAGCCATCTACCACAACAAGAGGATTCAAAATTATATATAAGAGTATTGATATGTTCAATGGTGCAAACTCTCTCTATATGTATATATACACACAATTTTGCAAGAGTAGATATTTGTACCTATGATAAAGGGCATGGTTTTGAAGCCTCCCTTTTTGGTTGTGCCTTTCTTCTGCTCCATTGAAACTTCCATCTCCATACACATTTAATTTCATCTACAATAATGTTATGGACATAATTATATGTTAATTATAGCTTGCTATCTCTGTTTATGTCAAGTATTTGTGTGCAAGTAGATCTTGCCTTTGTGAAGCTAGTCCTTGTTAGTATCTAATTAACTCATTGTGCCTTACAAAGATGCTATCTATATGCCTCTGCCATAAATTTTAACGCATTAAAAAAAGTATAAAAAAGCATGGCTTTGAAGAGACTTAGCTTGAAATGGAACTCGTGGATAATCACGCACATTATTGTGTCTTTTTTCTTAACAGTGTTGTAGTGTCTATATATACGTATGGATGTAATAATAGGTCTTAACGAAAAGAAAAGAAGAAAACGAAAACAGAGCGGGGATTCCAGTTCTGAAAGAGGCCAATGTCATCTTCGATATTCTTGAAGGTCATCCTCACTTATTAAAATAAATGAGTAAATTATTAATTTGATTTTTGAAAGATCACAAAATTAACAATTTGATATTTAAAATATCGAAATATTCAATTTAATCTCTGAAAGATTCAATAATATACTTGTTAGTTCTTTTTATAAATTAAAAAATATATCATTTGATTCTTTTAAAAATTGAAAAATATACATTTAAGTCTTTCAGTAATTAAATTGTGTATTTTAATTTTTTTAAAATCGAATTATTAGTTTATTAATTAAAGAAATGTCAAAGAGTCATTTTGGTCTTAAATGTATACTCTAATGTTCATTTTGGTTCATTATGTTTCAAAATGTTTAAATGTGTCCTAAATGTTGGCAAAATGTTTCATTTTGGTCTTAAACTATTGAATTTGGTCATATTTCTCTCATCTTCATTTCGAATTTAAAAGACTTGTTAAGAGGAACTGATAGGTATGAATTCGTCACGTTCAAATTTGAAACCAGAGAAATATTATCAAATTTACTTGTTTGACCATGAAACGAGCGGTCTACTTTTAGGATCGATTTGACCTCATTTGCTGATGGCCCAAATTGGATAGAGAAAGTATTATTTGAGAATAATGCGTAGCTCTAAACTCGTCACGTTTGAACTTGAAACGAGCTATATTCAATAATTTGGCACCAAAATAAAATATTTTACCAATATTTAAGATTAATTGAATATTTTGAAACATAATGGACTAAAATAAACATTAAGATATACATTTACGAGCAAAATGACCATTTAACCTTAAAAAATAGTGAGCCTTTTTACTAGTAAACATCAACCATACTATGGGAAGAGGATCCTCAGCTGTAATAAAAGGGTACTGTGCCTGCTGTCCAAAGGATCTGAACCGTCCAAAATATCCAATACTCCATAACTAGCCACGTCGCCCATGCTCATCAAAACACAATTTCACAGAATCACTCTCATATTCTCTCTCGCCTTCTTTCCCTCTCCTTACATCTCTCTTCTGCTGTTACCATTGTTCCGCCATTACTCCGGCTTCATGGTTGACTGAAATGTTCAAATTCATTTCACTTTAGTCCCTAACCCTCGAAATGAAATTGGAAAAGTATCCCTGAAGACTCTCAAACCTTGCATTTTAGTCCCTAATCTATGAATTCTTTAAAAAATGGACCAAAAATGCAAAAATCATGAATTAAAGCAAATGACAGAGGGACTAAAATGAAGAACGCAGAAAGTTTTAAACTCACCGGAAAACTCACCAATCTCATCGGAAAATATACAGAAATCATCGGAAAACTCGATAAATCACCAGAAAACTCTAATACTTGCTGAAGTCTCACTCAAATCGCACTCTAATGCTTCCAGGAAAATTTCAAAAATCCTCTCCATTCTCTTCTATTTCGTCCCTCTCTATTTCGTCCCCCCTTTCTTCCTTTCTTTTCTTCTCAATATATACACATATATACTATAGAAAATCAGCCCCGGCCTCCATTGATACCCAAAATCAGGAGAATAAAATCCTATAGGTAAGAAAGAACCCAAGAAGAAGAGACTGAAATCATGTGTTTATCACTTTATGAGTAGTGAGTCACGTGGCTGATTGTGGGACAATAGATGTATTGGACGATTCAGATCCTTTGAACAACAGGCACAACACCCTTTTATTACACCTGAGGATCCTCTTCCCATACTATGAAGTATAAACAGTAAACTATACATAAAAACGCTCAATGTTAATTCAAGGTTGCATTCTTTCTATATGTGTTTATCCTCTCAATTTATTTGCACCTTCACCTTGTGATTCGGGGTAAGTAGCAGGTGGGGTCAACTCGAACTCACAAAATTTAACTCAAACTATAATTACAGATTGAGTTAAATTCGAGTACATGAATTGAATTGGGTTTGAAATAGTTAACTTGTAAATTTTTTGGTCGAATTGCGGGTTCACATTTTCATGACTCAATCTAATCAGCGAACCCGCACATGTATATATATATAATATTTACATATTCAATCTTTATTTTTTAATTTTTTTATGTGTAAGTATTTTTTTTCATACTCACAAATTTATAATAATATTTCTCCTCTTAAAAATCATGTTTTCTCTTAAAAAAAAATTATATTGGTTAACACACCAACCCAATGCGGAATGTGTTAGATCATGACTGATTAAAAAATTAGATCATGAATGGTAGGTTGTCTTTTAGTAGTACTTATGATTTTAATTCTCCACATCTCATTGCTTCTTCGAGTCATAATCCAAACAGCCCCATCGTTGGTAGTCTGTCTGGGGACGTCTGTGATCATGATTCGTAGTCGCTTTCTTTGTACTTTGCTTCATCGTTTTTTATATATCAAAAAATAAAAATAAAATAAAAGCCAACCCAACCACATATCTATTTGGAGATTGGGTAGAAATTCTTTTCCAAACCCAATTCAATCCAACTTATCCTCACCACTACTTGTTCCCAAAGTAAATCAAGAAGCAATGATTGGGGTGGATTTGTAAAAAGACAGGTCTCCATAAAAAACCCTAGCTTTCTGTCTCTCTCGCAGCCGCCTGCTACCTAGCGGCAGTGAGCCCCTCCTTTCTCTTTGTTTTAGGTATGTTTTTCGTCTTTCTTCCTCCATTAGGGAGGTTTCTTCTTCCATTAGGGAAGTTTTGCTTCTTCTTCTATGGAAGATTTCCTTCCTCCTTTCATTAGGAAAGGTAGGATTTTCGTTTTCTTTCTAGATCTGGTGGAGCTTTTCTTGAAAGAGGAATTGTTTTGAAGAGTATTCTCTCAGAGAGAGAAGAGGGGTGTGTTGCATGTCCTTCACTTCTTCAAAATGTTTTTTTTTTGTATATGTTGGTAAAGATCTAGAAAGTTTTGTATATTTTCTGGTGTAGGAGATCCAGATCTTATTCTCTCTTAGGCGCGTTGCCTAGGATATCCTTCTTCTTCTCCTATACTGTTGTATCATGTTCTCAGGAGTGCAGGGTTGTGTTGAAATTGTTAGATGCAATAAATCCTTGCTTGTCTTCTTGATGTGTATGGCTTTATCCATTTCTCTTCATGAATGAAAGTTTCATGTTCTGACCAAAAAAAAAAAAATCAAGAAGCAGAGTTTAATCTCCCAAATACTATAGTGTTATTTGCCCATAAAATTGCATTTACTTAATGACTTAATCTCTCAAATATCAAAAAAGAAACTCAACTTGTTTAAATTTTGAGAAAGTTGTAGAAAGTTTCCACAAACCACGTATGTGCATGATAAAATAAAATTATGTAGGATTTCAGTCTAATGAAACAATTTTTTATTTGGTAGACTCACTTATAATATTTTATTTGTATATAATAGATTATTAAATATTTATAATTAGTTTAATTAATTAATTGATTTTATTATTATTATTTATGGACTAATTATATTATTTTATGAGTATGGGCTAAATTAAAATGTGTAAAAATCATAAAGTCTAACCTTCTTGATGAGCCAAGGTCATATATGGCTGGACTTTAACTAGGGTTGTGGTTCGCCCATGTGAGATAATATATTTAGAGAAGTCAAGAAAGTAAGTAACCTTTTCCATTCTTCTTGAGTGTGTCACTCTCATATCCATCTTGTGAGAGTTTTGACAATTATTTAACATCAGCTTGGAAAAATTCAACCCGCTTTCGTGTTGATTAGCGATGGATCAAAATAGGTTCTTTATTTTTATTTGTTTGTGATTAATTCTTGAAGTTATCTTTGTTAAAGAACTACCAGTCACTCTCTCTCTATAACCCTGCTTTTCTCTTCTCTCTCATCACTTCCATGGTGGCACTTCATGATACCCTCACCTCTCTGCACGAGTATTTCTTTGCACCTCTTAGCAAAACAAACGAGAACAACATTTGTCATTTATCAAAAATAACGTACGTTACCGTCCCAGCTTGTGAATTAATTAACAAACGAAAGAAAAAGATGCTATTACATTAACGTGACGGATCCACCGTTTCACTGACACTAAGGAAACTGGTAAGAAAAAGAAAAAATATTTGTGTTTAATTGAGTACTTTTTGTGATGAACAGAATCTGGTTAATTTAATTGATTATTTATTTTAGAGTAAACTAATAATTTGATCCTGCAAGATTACTGAGCTAATAACTGAGATCCTAGAAGATCAAAATGTCCAGTTTAGTCTCTTAAAGATCAAAACGGTATACTAATTAGTCCTTTTTATGGACTAAATATTATATCGTTTTAATCTTTCAGAGACTAAAAAGTATACTACCATTTTTATCTTTCAAGAACTAAACTGTATATTTTAATTTTTTAGGGACTGAGTTATCAATCCAGTAATCTTCCATTAACTAAATTGTTAGTTTACTCTTTATCTTTTTTAATAATATATATAGATGCGTTAAAATTCATAGGAGAGCAATAATATAGTGTAGATAATAACGAGGCCTACTTGCATATATAAAGCTAAGCTCCAAATTAAGTTTTTGTGTTTATTATTATTATTAGGTATTGCAGAAGAAATTAATCAACATTACCCATATGAAGATGGAGGTTTCAATGGAGCAAAAGAAAGCCACAGTAACCACCACAGATGATCAAAGCACAGACAAAAAGGGTGGCTTCAAAACCATGCCCTTTATCATAGGTATATAATAAATATATATTTTTATTATTGGTGATCCATATATCCTTAATTATGTTTGTATATATATATATATATATTGAAGATGTTTAATTATTATTTTCAGCAAATGAGACATTTGAGAAGCTTGCAAGTATAGGGATGCATGTGAACATGATCGTTTATCTAATGTCAGAGTATCATTATGAGCCAGCAGCTGCATTCATAATAATTCATCTATGGAATGCTCTCTCTTGTTTCTTACCAATCTTTGGTGCTTTTCTTTCTGATTCTTACCTTGGAAGGTTTCGTGTTATTGCTTGGGGAACCCTCACTAATCTTCTTGTAAGTATAATCATATGATATTTGGTACGTTTAAAATCTAGTTTAGTTTTAACATACAATTTATATCAAATTTTATTGTAGTCCTATATACATGTTGTTAGTCTAGAGGTCCAACAATTGTTTCAATAATGTCAAAGATGCTCGCCTTAGTGCCTAAGGTGCTGAGGCAAGACGCTATTTTGAGGCCAACACTTGAGACAACATATGAGGCGTTGGCTTCACCAAGGCTTTGGCCTGGGAGTTTTTTCACTAACTAATGTGAGTATCGTTGGTGGTTGACAGAAGTTAGAGAAGAAAATGAAATAAAAAGAGGATTTAACCCTCAATCCAAGCAAAATAGGCATCTTAATGTAGGACTAAAAAAAGAGCAAGAAATAATGGAAGGACGAGAGAAAAAGTTAGGTGAAGAAGAGAATACGAGAACAAATAGAATAAATGAGGGAGAGATAATAATACTTTAAAACTACATGACCTGAGTTGCAAAATTTAGGGTAAGAATCCTCTGTTGTACTGCAGAGGGTGCAGTACGCAGAGGACCAATCAGAGCTCGCCATGTGTACGCCACTGTACACGTGGCAAGCTTTGATTGGTCCTCTGCGTACTGCATCCTCTGCAGTACAACAGAAGATCCACAACCTAAAATTTAGTATATTGATAGTCCAAGTCAAAGATAAACTAAAGCTAGTTAAACATAATAAGTTCCAAGACAACAACTTCTCATAACCACAAAATAAAGTATACTCAAAGGTAAAGCCCCCTAAAATTTTGCTAATTAAGTATAACCTTCCAATAATCCATGGTAATTTAGTTTCATTCAGTGTTGACGGTCCCCCTAAATTTGTGTGAATAACTTAATGGTTCCCTTACTCTTATAATAATTGATGGGCCCCTCTACCTTTATAATAATATATATTGTACTTCCTCCATTTCATAATATATGTTGTAGTTTTATATGGGGACACGGATCAAGAAAATGATTAATTTATTTTAAATTTAGAAAAATATAAAATGAAAAGTCTAAATTACCCTTATTTATTCTTTACCACTAATTAAACTTGAAAAGTCTAAGAAACAATAAATAGGAATAAAATTGTAAACAAATAATCAATGTTTTCTTGATTTTGTAAAATAGCAGATATTTTGAAACATTGAAATTTCTCTAATTTCAGTAAATATTATGAACCAGAGAGAATAATTAATTGGCTCATATAATATACTAGAGGCTTTGTGTGTCCTAACGGGCACGCAAATATGTATGCAAAATAAATGAGGGACTAAATCGTTAACTTAGTAAAAAAGAAGGGATCAAATAATAATTTTTCTCTTATTATTAATTTTGTACTATATTTTTAAAATGTAGACGATCAGAAAGGGGTAGAGTCATATAATATAAGATATATATATATATATATATATAAAAAATAGATTATCAAAAAGGAATAAATTAGGGATAATTTATTGACAGATAGAGGCATATTTAGAGGCCCCAAATTAGGGATAATTTCAAACAAGTCTTTGAATATGTTATAAATTTTTGAAAGAATGAAGGTCCCAATTAAAATAGATATTTGTTAATATATACATGCATTTCTAATTTCATATTCAACTTGATCCCATGGAGTAAGACACAATTTATCAATCTCCAATTTTATTATCTCTCCATGACTCTATGACTCATCATTTTTTAGTTTCCATTATTTAATATTTTAATCAATTTAAATACTATTATCTCTCCAATCTCATCATCTCCTGACATTCTTTTATATTTTTTATAATTTTTGTCCAACTTATACATTTTATCTTCTAATATTGATAATATATAGAGAAAAAATATGTCAAAATCCTACTTTGGTCCCTAGTATTTACCTAAAGTTCCATTTTGGTCCCTAATATTTTTTTTTTGTTCTGTTTTGGTCTTTAATGTTTCCTAAAAGTTTCATAATTGATCCATAACTCTTGAATGTGATCATATCTCTCTCATTTATTGATGACTCCAATTAGGTAAAGAAAAAATTTATTAAATTTAACACGTAGCTCTGATTTCATTACGTTGAGTTTATAACGAGAAAGATATGATCATATTCAACAGTTAAGGACCAATTATGAAACTTTTAAAAAACATTAAAGACTAAAACAGAACAAAAAAATATTAAGGACCAAAATGAAACTTTGGATAAACATTAAAGACTAAAATAAAATTTTGTCCAGAAAATTATATCGACTCCTGCCAACCAAAAATCCTGAATTATACTGATAGTCCAAGTAAAAGATAAACTAAAACTAACTAAAACATAAGTTCCAAGACAACAAATTCTAATAACAGTAAAAGTAACAACTCCTCAAATAATAAAAGCAAGGATAATTCTTAAATACTATTAGTGCTTCTTATTTTCAAGATAACTAAAGCAAAGTTTAGCTCTCTGGATAGGAATAATGTTTTTCAAGAATTTTCATCATTATTTCATTTGATTCTCCATCTAATCTATCTAATGACTATTTGAAAAAAGAAGCCTAGCCCAGTCTATTAGGTTTATCATTTATAATATAACGATATATTATTTAGATTGTTATTTAGGTTTTGTAAACAAATGTATAACGCAAGAAAGAAACCATCAAACCACACACAAAAGACGTAAATGGACATACAAATAATGTTCAAGCAGTAATCTTTAATTAAGTAAAGGGAAAGCTTATGTTCTTCTGGACTCTAATTCTTTAATAATTGCAATAAATATAGTACTTATGAGTTGATGATTATTATACTAAAACTTTAGAATAGGTAATTTATATTGCAAATGTTGTTACAAACTTATCTCTCTGTGTTTGTTCATGTAGCATATGTATTTGACCTCAAAAGATAAGTTTTAGCCTAATATATAAATACCATGAAGGTCTCTCTGCATTGGAATCAACCTATATTTCATATATGTTGTTTCTGTTTTGCTTATTACAGGGATTAATTTTGATATGGCTCACTGCAATTATTCATAAAGCAAGACCTCCCCAATGTAAATTGCATGAAGAACCATGTGAATCTCCAAGTGTTGGTCAAGTGTTGTTTCTTCTATCATCAATGGGCCTCATGGCCATTGGGGCTGGTGGCATCAGGCCTTGTTCCTTTGCCTTTGCTGCAGACCAAATCAACAACCCAAAAAGCCCAAAAAACCAAATCCTCATGAAGAGCTTCTTCAATTGGTACTATGTTTCTATTGGGGTTGCTCAAGCTCTTTCAGTCACAATCATAGTTTATATTCAAATTAAGAAAGGTTGGGCTGTGGGCTTTGGGATCACTGCAGGCCTCATGCTATTTTCTACTATCATGTTCTTCTTGGGCTCTCCACTCTATTTGAAGCCCAAAGCAAATAAGAGCCTGCTCACTGGGTTGGCCCAAGTTGTTGTAGCAGCCTGGAAAAACAGACACTTGACTCTGCCTCCAAAAGGTTCTGGAGATTGGTACTTCAAGGATGGCTCTAAACTTGTTGAACCTACAGACAGGCTAAGGTACTATAGAATCCTCTTACTCCACTAAAACTTTCCTTTGCCTTATATGTATTTATATATATTTAAAATAGTTCAGATATCGAAAATCTTGATCATAGACTTCAAAGTGTAATCGACCCAATAGAAAGTGAATGTGATTTGCGACCCTGATCTTGTAGAGTCAAACTCTCTCTGAAGTTCTTTATAATTCACTCGCCTCTCAGTAACACTTCAAAACACTCTGTTTTTTAAATGAAATGGTGTGGTTCATAAAATGAGGTCACCACGTGGCGCAGTCTCAATGGCAAACAATAAATCTAACGACTGAAATTTGCTTAAATCCAGACAACTCTAGAGAATCCAAATCTAAAAGATCCAATTTCGTGAATTTGAAAATACAAGTTTGAGAAAATGAACCCATTTTTTGAAGTATTCCAAATTAATATGAGTTGGACTTGGGCCAACATTTAATTGTTATTACGTTACAAAGTCTGATCCGTGATTAAGTTATAGTCAGAGTCACTACCTATCACAATATAATCTCGTTTATCCAAACTAGAATTCATTTGAATTCAATTAGGATGTGCGAATTATTTTTAATAACTTGATTTAGTGTTAATCCACAATAATAATCATTTTTACAAAATTGTGTATTGAACTTGAGTAGGTTGTTGAACAAGGCATGCTTGATGGAGAACAGAACCAAGGACTTGAACCCTAATAATGGGAAGCCAACAGACCCATGGAGTATGTGTACAGTAAGACAAGTAGAAGAGCTAAAAGCAGTGATCAAAGTGATTCCCATTTGGAGCAGTGGCTTCATAGTTTTTGCTTCCATCAGCCAATACACATTCTTGGTGGTCCAAGCAGCCACAATGGACAGACACATATTCCCAAACTTTGAAATCCCAACCACAAACTTAGCAGTATTCACAGTTTTCTCAATGACCATATGGGTTGCCCTCTATGACCGTATTCTAGTCCCACTTATCTCAAAACACACCACAAAGAAAGGATTCTCCATCAAGCAAAGAATAGGCATTGGGATATTTCTTTCAGTCTTATCAGAAGCAGTAGCAGCATTTATAGAGACAAAGAGAAGAAGGCTTGCTATTAGTCAAGGACTCGTGAATAAGCCCAAAGGGATAGTGAATATGTCTGTGTGGTGGCTTGTGCCTCAATTATGCCTAAAAGGTGTGGCAGAGGGGTTCAATTTCATTGGGAATATTGAGTTTTTTTACTCTCAGTTTCCAAAGAGTATGTCAAGCATTGCTATTGCTTTCTTCTCTCTTTGTGCTGGTATGGGGAATTTGATTGCTAGTGTGATTGTGAAGATTGTGAATGATGTGACAGAAAGAGGAGGAAGAGAGAGCTGGCTATCTCCCAATGTGAATAAGGGTCACTATGATTACTATTATGGGATGCTTACAATTCTAGGGATGGTTAATATGCTATATTTCCTGGTGTGTAGTTGGGGTTATGGGAGTACTCAAGCTATAACTTGGGATGATCAAGAGGTTGACATTGAGTTAGAGTCTAAAAGTGAGATTTCTCACTCTCATTGACTCCATTGTGAATTATGAGAATTAATTATATGTCTCATTCATGTACTATATACCCTTTTATATTTCTCTCCAATTAAGTTGAGAAATGTGTTGGGAATTATTATTATTATTATTATTATTATTATTATTATTATTATTATTATTATTATTATTATTATTATTATTATTATTATTATAATATTGTTATTGGAATGTTGCATCATATTTAAATTTTAAATATTTAATTTAAGGGGAGTGGATAGGAGTGAGTAGTTATTTTTAATTATGTGTATTTCTTCTATAAAAAGAATTTGGTTTGTAAGTATCATTGAAAGCTATGAATGCAATTTCAAATTTTTATGAGTTCCTTGAGAGCTATGAATGCTATTCCTAACGGTGTTATCAGAGCTTTAGGTTTTGAGAGTTTGTAAGGTAGAGTAGCACATTTCTCACATGTTGAGATGATGTTGCTACAAAGAATCCTGCAAGTGAGAGGAACGAATCCTCACGATTATTTCAAAGATTTGAGATTTGTGTTGTACAATTGTAAGAGATTGTTGAAAGAATTGTCTCGAAGAAGATAAAATAGGATGTTGCGCAAGAAGCAGTTGAAGAAGACATTCTTTGGTGAGAAGTGTACCAAGATTTGATGATTTTGGAGAGATTTTGCTCCAAATGGGAAAATGATGAGGAAGTCCATCATTATGAAAAGTTGAAGATTTATGCAATTAAATTGAATTTCTTAACGATGAAATTTCAGTTTAAGAGAGAAATTGAGATTTAATAATATTATTATTATTATTATTATTGAAATGTTGCATCATATTTGAATTTTAAATATTTAGTTTGACTCATTCATTAACCGTTGGAAGTGGATAGGAATGAGTAGTTATTTTTAATTATGTGTATTTCTTCTATAAAAAGAATTTGCTTTGTAAGTATCATTAAATAGCTATGAATGAAATTTTAAATTTTTATGAGTTCCTCCCCTTCCCTCACAAAAATCCTAACAAAATGGTATTATACCATACGTCCCTAATACAAATTGAACAAAAGAAGACCCAATAACCCTATTTTTTTTTTGTCGGAAATAACCCTGTTTTTCAATGGGTATGTATTTGTTTCTCATCAAATCAAATATCCCAAAAAACAAACCTTTTTACCATGGAACAGAATGTATATATATGATTGTGTATAAGATTGACAATATTTGATATATAACTCTTTGTGCTTGAAGTGGAGCACTTAAGGTAGTTTTATGATGAGTTAAAGATATGGAGTTGACCACAATTAATTGATTAAATATGTAGTGTAAAATCTGCAAAATATAAATTCAGATAATTTCAATTTTTGAAGAAATAACCAAAGTATATGGTGTTTTTATTTGAACTGTAAATCTTACTATTTATGCTACTAGTACAGATATTTATATCATTTTCTTATAATAAAATTAACACCCAACTATCTAAACAATTTAGTGAATGAATCATTGATCGACCATGGAATAATCCTCTGTGCTTTAGAAAACCTATAACCTCTCTCTCTCTCGCCGAAGCCCAGCCGAAACCAGATCTGAAGTTTGGGCCGCCGCTACTCAGCGGCGGTGGCCCTCCGGTTCACTCTAGCTTCCGTCTCGCCGCTCTCCAGATCTGAGGCGCCCGGGGTTGCCGCTGCTCAGCGGCGGTAACCCACGTCCTTCAGGTTTGGTTTTTTTGTCTATCTCCTTCATCAGGGCGGCTTTTCTCCTCCTTTAGGGATGGTTTTGTCTTCCATTAGGGAAGGTTTTCCCCCTTTCATTAGGAAAGGGTTTTCTTATTGTCTTTTGTATATTTTTCAGATCTGCAAGTGGAGCTCAAACAAAGAAGAAAACGGGTTAAGAAGATCTATCTCTCTGAGAGGGATGAGGGGTGTGTTGCCTCTTGAGTTATCTTCCAAGTTTTCCTTATCTTTTTTAGATATTTTGTAGATCTGACTGTATAGGAGATCTGGATCTTCTTTTTTCTGTCTTGGGTGTGTTGCCTAGGATTTTCTTTCTTCTCCTATACTATATGTATCTGATCTGTGGAGAGTAAGGCTGTGTTTAAATTGTTAGATCTTTGCCTTACTATGTCTCTCAGTTGTTGTATGGCCTTGTGCCATTTTCTCATCAATGGATATTTGATTCTGACAAAAAAAAAAAATCATTGATCATATAAATCATTATTAATTATTGCCAATCAGTCAAGGTACAGAGTCATGTCATGTTTTAATCCTGTTTTTATTAAAACAAATGCAAAGTATCCTAATTCATAAATTTAACAAAGAGATTTGATAGAATAAGTTCAAGATTTAGAGAGCTCAACTCTTTTCTAGTCTGTACAAAAAAAAATTAATATAAGAAACGGAACTCTCAAGAACTCAAACTCCATATAATTTAGTTCTATAAGAAAATTCTAATTCTAATATATATATATATATATATATATATTGGTTTGTTCAATTAATTTATACGCCAATGAATGACAAGACCTACATTATTGCAAAAGTGAGTGAAAATTGATTTTTCAGTGTACCTCAAAAAAGGGAGGTAGGTTCCTATATAGAACCACTTGGCTAAGCAAAGACCCATAGGGACATAGGCAGTTATAGTTGTTGTATGAGTGTGGAAATATATATCTCAAATTCTCAATCCAACAAATACATATATAGATTTGACAATTGAGAACTCAAATTTGACATGAAGGGTTTAATTTGTGACTTGTGTGGGCCTTGATTCATCAAGTTCTATTCCTAAAGTATACATAATTATAGTGAAGACTTTGGAAGAGTGGAGAATTCAGAATCCAGAGCCAAAGTTATAATCTGATTAGAATGATAAGAACAAGACATTGAGCATTACATGGAATGTGTTATGTTATTTGATGTAATCTAATGAATGACACTAGACAAATTTGGTATTCTTTACATTAATCTTGTTGGATGTATTATTTTGCCTATCTACTTATGTTCTTGATTCCAAACTTTGCATTATTCTTATCAAATTTGAATTTGCTTTATGCAAATTGTTCCTCAAGTTGACTACTACAATATCACTCCATTTCATTGAGTTAATTATATAGATATTTACTATACAACAAAAATAGTACATCGTCAATGTTGTAAACAAATTTGTAAGAAAAAAATTGATAAGAATATACACTCATTATTCTATATATTCATAAATGGTACAAATGCTGCTTTTTTTATATGCTAAAACTTTTTAAATAAACAATTAAAACATTTGAGAAATTACAACCTACAAATATTTTTCTTGGACAGACAACCTACGCTCATATTAAGCATTGACCTTTTGATTTGAATGGGCCCATATTTGTCATATTCTCA
The DNA here is from genome assembly GCA_003254925.1 of Chamaecrista fasciculata. Lineage (NCBI taxonomy): Eukaryota > Viridiplantae > Streptophyta > Magnoliopsida > Fabales > Fabaceae > Chamaecrista > Chamaecrista fasciculata. Next base: position 28,732 of record QANZ01048845.1, read on the forward strand.
TCCACTTTTTGGACATTGTTGTGCTCATTGGGCCAATGACATTAGACATCAGTGCTGTATGTGGACTTTTATTTTTATTCTCTTTTCATTTTTAACAACCAAAAGAATAATCCAAAACAAATTAGCCAAGAAGAATAAGGGACTATTTGGGCAAGTTTCATTATGAAAAGCTATTAATTCTAAGATTTTGCAGCTTTTTGGCTAAAATTTGCTTTTTATTAACGATGAAAGTAGTCTTCTTTTTACCTACTTCTCTGTTACAATACTTGTTTTTAAAAGCAGAATCTCATTAGAAAAGTTTAAACTCATAAGCATTTTCTATATATTTTAATCACTATATAGAAATTTTCATAAATTTTTAAAAAGTGACAAAAGAGTTTTTAATTTTTTTAATTTTATATAAACAAACCTTTTCGATGATTTTCTCATGCCAACAAATTAAGTTTTTATGATTACGTTTATATTTGATATTGATCAAGATTTGAAATTAATTATTATATTTAATAATAATAATAAATATTTAAATATTATAGATAAGATTTTTTTAACAATATTAAAAATTTGACAAGTCATTTACACCGAAAAATAAAGTTTATTAGAGATTTTTTTGCATTTTATTTATTGATATCTCACTACAAAATAAAGCAAAATAATTCAATCCCTCCCTAGCATCAACAACAACACTAGACAAAACATCAATTGTCGAAGCTGGGGGGTTTGCAACCCATCCAAGAGGACCCATCTTCGTGTCAAACAAATTGGTAAGACAATCAGCTGCCAAGTTAACGAATCTAAGGATCGAACTAAAGCTACAACATCTAAAGAACTGGAAACACAAAAAAACCAGACTAGATCGACGTCGTGGGATCCCAGATCCAGAACGCCGCCACCACAAAATCTGTCGCAGAAAACACACGAACATGAGCAGAGAGCACACAGATCTGAGAAGGACAACCGCCGAAACCACCTAAACTTGAAAACCACCGCCACAGAAGACACACAGAAAAGAGCACCGCCGCAGAAGGCCAAAGCTGGGAGGCGCCGCCGATAACCCTAATATGAAATAGGGTGAAATCTCTCATGAAAGAGAGAGGTGGTCCCTCATGGGGAGGAGTTTGAGAGAGAACTCGACTCTCATGAGAGAGAAAAATTTTTGAACGGCTAGTCTCACTAATAATTTTGATTAGAAGTAATGCTATTTTAAGGTACTATTATCTATTAAATGTAGGTACCTTTTTCAACTAAGAATTTAAACTTAAATTCACTAAATTGTTAGAGACAAATTATCTATACATAACTTCATCGTTGATCTTGTAAATTTTAATATACTAGATATTGAAACGATGTAACTTTTCTTTATGGATGTCAAATGTTATGACTTGAATTTTAGAGTAATTAAAAAGAAAGATGCTAATATACACCCCTCAGACAACGGGGTTAACCACTCCTCGGATGCCGACGACGGAGACACCCCCTCGGACCTTTTGGAGGGACTAGTGATATACATCCTTTAAATTAACACTAAAGGACAAAGGTCACTTGGCGGAAGACAACTCAGGCCAATCCCCTCCCACTCAAGCATTTAATGACAAGATATTGACATTTAATGCGAAGATCCTCAAGACCACGTGACCAGACAAGGCCATAGCAGCCATTGTGTACGTTAGAACAAAAGCATACATGCAAAATGTCCAAAACGCCCCTGTACGCAGAGATACGGTGAAAAGCACTCTCAGCTACCACTGACTCCCAAAAAGGAAGGTTGGACATCCCACTGCAGTTCAACAGTGATAGCTGACACGTCAGAACAGCAAGACGCATCAACCCGCTCCCTGTGCATTCCTGAAAACACCCCTAACGTTCCTTTTGGACCTCGTACCAACAGGAGACAAAAGGGGAGGAGGATAAATACAAGAAGACACACATTCTCAGGTAACCATTCTCATTCCACAGAAAAACTTACTCCCACACTCTGATCTATATTCTAACTTTAGCATCGGAAGAGAATCACGGGGAGACCCCTGTGCATTCTTGCTTGTAGGATCCGACGATTCCAAGCCCTCAGAAACTGCACTAAGATTGTGAACTCAAGGTTATATTTACACAAATCCAGCTTTATAGTTTTCAGATGCAATGATTTCTCAAGGAGTTTGTGTTGCCCAAGTGACTATGTTATTATAACTAAATGGAGGCAAATGTCGATTTTGTCCTCTTTGAATCCTTCTGTTTAACTACATATAATTGTAGAAATAAAAAGATCATGACACAATTTCAAAAAGTAAACTTGTAAACATTTTACTCTTTTAAAGTAGAATATATATATATATATATATATATATATATATATATATATAATTATATAAACCACAACAATTTCAAACAACCTTATCAAAGAAGCAAGTTCAATCAATGCAAATGGGGCCATAGGCTTCATGCTACGTCGTTTTCACCTGAGGCTAGAACTGGACATAAACCTTAGACCTCGCATATGGGCCACCCCAGCCCAATCACTTTCCATGGACCTTGACTTCACATGATACCACTATGGCCCATTTGAATTTGAAACCTTGTTTTATGTTTTTTCACTTTTTACCTTCTTAGATTATGAAATTAATTCAGACAAAAAAAAAAGAAAAAAGATTATGAAATTATTAAACTTTAACTATAATGATGCTTAAACATCAATGCTATATGGACAAGGATCGACAAAGATAAGAATGACTTGTCGTCACATCTTGAACATAATAAATCTGAACAAACCATATATAATAATTGATTAGGGGAAAATTACATGATCTCGCATGGTTGGGGTTATATTTGGTATCATGATCATAGTGATGATGATGCTTTTCAGCTTTTGGTATCCCATGCATGCATGCATGCACGCCATGATCATTTATTTTTTGGTTTAACTATATATATTCTCGTGCATGCTTTCTGCTAATCTCTCAATAATGATCATTGCAAAGCCAAACATGGATATCGAGTGAGATCCCATCAAATATCAATACGATGATATTCTTGATATTCTTGTCTAGAAGAAAAAACAAAAGTAGCTTTAATTTGAACAAACATATATATAGCTATAGCAATAGCAATAGCATATCCTACTTTTGAAATTTGAGAGGACATGATAGGTTGATAGACTGCTATTTTCATGTCCTCTCATCCTTCAAGATTTTGCTTTGTTTATATATAGCTTTTCTTCAATTCATATAAATATCTCTTCTGTTATTCCTAAGATTTTTTTTTTGTAGTTCTTCATGATAAGGTGTATATATTATGTTTTTGTAGTGTTTCATAGAAAAAAAATTAAAAATTTTCTACACAATATATATATTAAACATTTTATTATTGTGAAGTATTCTAAAGGATTAAAATTTCATTCTTAGCTTATTGGCTTATATATATAACTGATGAGTAAACATGTCAAAGAGTTTTTTCTTTGTTTTAAATTGACTGTGAAGTATTCTAAAGGATTTAAATATCTAGGTACGTTTAGATTTAATTGTTAATGCCTTATATATAATAACATATGGTCAGAATTATTTTCTGTCAATACCACATCATCTTCTAAATATCTATATGCAATGCTTAGCCATAAATGTAAGTTAATGTTGATATATCTTTTAAATGGTTTCGCTAGCTGATCCAAGAGATTAGAACGAATATATCATAATTAAGAAATTAAACTGTAATATCAATTGTTTTTAAATTATAAAAAAATTAGTAATGATGGTAATTAAGGAGAATCAAGTAAGGATCGATGATTGCGTATCAGGTTAATTAATCAATCAAATGCTGCTCAAAAGGAAGCATTCAAATAAATGAGGAATCACAACAATAATTAACAAACATGAAATGCCATATACATTAATTAATTAACTAGTTGACAAAATCTAACATATATTGTACCATATGCACCATATCGATCATAATAAAATAGCCAGCCTAATTAATAATAATGATAAAGAAAGCAAATAAAAAAGCTTGATTTCCATGAATAAGAAGAAGAAGGAGTAGTCTTATGATCATATATATATAGCACACACATTTTTCCCTTCTCTTTAATTTTTTCTAGATTCAGGAATGGTGTATAGCATCATGAGCAATCAGCCTTGAAAATTTTAGCAGATTGACTGCTCATGATGTTATACCATATCCATGAATTAATTCCTTCAACCCCAATTATGCTCTAAATTCCAGTAATTAATTAATGCAAATATTTAATTAATTAACGAAAGCCTCCTCCAAGAGCAGGAGCCCAATAGTCAGCACCATTCTCACTTCCAACTTGCAGTGTGCATGACACTGGAACTAGACACAATCCTCTACTTCTTAAGTCCTTCTTTCCCTCTTCTTGTGAATTCTGTATGTCACAATATATATAAATAAATATAATCAATTATTAATCCAAATGTTCAATAACCAATCCAAATGCTAATTAGGTATCAAAATAAACATGCATATTTGACTAAATGAAAAGAAAAAAAAAACACTATTAGGTAATTAAGGTTTTCTATATCTCTGTTATATATTAACTAACTAGCTAGGTTCATCAATCATTTAGGGTGACACATATATAATTTTTTTGAAATTTCTTTTTTATATGCTCTCTCATAATTGGTTATTTTAAATGACAAACCTGGTCAGAAAGGTATAAAAAAAATTATATAAGTGTAATAATCTTAACTATATATATAGAAGAGATTTGTATAAAGATATATGTAAAATCATGTTTGTTTTCTTTGAAGAAATTATAACATTTCATTATAATTACCTGCTCACCAGCTGCTTTCCTCTTCAAGCAGTTTTCATTCAGCAGCTATATATACGTATAAAAGAAATAAAAAGCGAAATGAGACTTTTGATGAGAAATTAACACTAATTAGTTGGTAATTTATATATATATATATATATATATACATAATTAAGTAGTACTAAAAGGCAGCTTCTATAGTTTGAGTTCATCTCAGAATAATATAAAATCTGATTATAAAACTGGTGAGGTTCCCCTTTAATTATCAACTTTCTTCATCTTCTACTTAACAAAAAAAATATATAAAGTATAACAAAGCTTTCTTTGGAAAATCCCTTAATCCCTATAAATATATAGATCCAACAACAACAACAATAATAAATAATAAAAGCATACCTGACCAGGGTCTTCAGGGAATATACAATTCTTCTCTCCTTGAACCTACCCCCAAGAAAACAAAAACAAAAGATATATATTTATCAATAATCATCACTCAATTAGTGCCACATAATTACCCACACTCGTGCACATGCAATGAGAAAAGAAGCAGGAATTGAAGGAGCATAGAAAGAGAGAGTTAAAGAGAGAGATAGGTTGTCTACTTGTCTTGCTTGCTTTGGAAAGTGAGATACATATATATAGATGCATGTACATATATATTTGTTTTTGATTAATTTAGATTATTCAACGAAATCAATTATTTTATAGTTGAGAACTACTTATACAAATATTTCAAAGAAAAAAATAGTCTTTTTCACATTTTTACCCCAAAGAAAAAGTGTAAATGTGTAATAACATAATTGAATTCTTACAGAGTGTTGGTGCCTCATGTTTGGTGATCCACTGCCCAAGTATGGTAAGCTAAGGGCCTGCATGCCAAGGAGGGAAAGAAAAAAAAAAGTGTCTTTTTTTTAGAATTTCAAAAACTAAAAGGGCATCGAAAAGCTTTTACAGCGTGCATTGCATCACTGACTCCTGCTATATAGTTTGTTTTTAAAAAAACAAATAAAATAAATAATCAAGAGAAGTTTCCAAAAAAAAAAAAAGAA
>QANZ01048845.1:34565-56679 GCA_003254925.1 Chamaecrista fasciculata
AAAAAAAAAAAAAAGAAAAAAAGAAAGAAACATCACCTCAATTTGATTCTGAAGGAACCTGATATACCCAATAGCTTCTAACAAGACAGAGGCTGTATCAGTCTGCAAAAGTGAAATACCCCACACCACACCATACCCAACTCAAGATTAATTAATTAATTAATAATTTAAAGAAAAATATAATAATTAATTAAAGTAACAAAAAAGTAATCTTTTTTTTCTTCAATTGTAAAATTGCTAAGATGTATTACCTTTCCAAAGGGAGAAACTAGCTGATGAAGAGCAGTAATTCTGTCACCTAATTTCTCTTTCCTAACCTGAGAATGAGAAGAGGATGGAAAAATCTAAATATATATGATAAGGGAGTCAGACTGGCACATGTGCTTGAAAGTTAGTTAAGTAGTTGTATGTATATATGTGTGTTTTAATTGGATGATTATGATTCTGTGTCCTTAGATAAAAATGAGGAAGATAGAGATAAAGAATCATGATGATTGAGAAATGGACAAGCAAGAAAGACAATAGTTACCACCCACATGATGATGTTTTTGTGTGTGTTTGTATAGATTGTATATATGTGTATGTATGTATATATGTATGCCTCAAAAAAGTGTTTGGGCCTTAGAGTTAAATTGGAAGTTTCTGTCTGACTACATACCTAGCTAGCTACAAAAATTACAAATATTATTGCTATATGCTATATATATAGAATTATTATAGATGTTGCATTATTATTATTATAATGTATAATAATACCTTGAAGGTAGTCTGTGTTGTAGATGGTTGAACCCTAGCTTTCTTCACTGCCCCACCACTTCCATTGCTGTTGCACTTCACAAACCAAAAAAAAAGGGGGGAAATTTAATTTCAATCCACTTTTAATCTAAAAAAGAAAAAACCTCACAGATTAATCTATTTTTTATTCGTGCATTAAAAAAAAAAAGAAACAAAAAAAGAACCCCACAATAATGGTTACAATACCATAGAAATATGATAAGTAATCAGTATTCAGTACCCCACAACTGGGTATTTTAAGACAATTCAAATTCAACTACTTGACTCTGCTTTTACTTTACTCTTTAAAGGTTTTAATTTCTTGCACACATACTGATCCATCAAAATTAAAAGAAATTAACATAATAATAATAATAATGTTTTAATTTTTCCTTAAAAAAACCTATGATCAATTGATGGGGTTGTTTAATTTGTATTGAGATGGAGAATAGAATAATCTAACATGTTTATGTTCTTACCTCAGAAGATCGATCTGGTGGTGGATGCCTACCAATAATATCAGACTTATTGCTAGAGAAATCCAACATGTTGCTACTGAAACTAGTGACACATGATTTTGGAGAAGAAGAAGCAGCAGCAGCAGAAGGCAAGATTTGATGAGACCAATTAGCGGCGGTTGGTGGCGGTTTCGCCGCCTGAAAGTCGTCGTTGTTATTAGTATTATTATTCCCATACACATAGCTGTTCACAGAAGAGCTCTCTTGCTTCACTTCTACAAGACCCCCATTTTGAGCTTCACTTATTAGCATTTGCTCCTCCCAGTTTCCCATTTTCTTCTCTTCTTCACCCCTACAAAAACATCATATATAACAATATTTATATATATATCTAATTAATTCATCCATAATATATAGTTTTTCATCAACATCTAAGTTAATATATATAGAAATTGAAACTAAGAAAGAAAATTTAGATCCAAATGAAATTTTTCAGTCCTAGAGACAAACCCAGTAAATATATATAAATTAAAGAAAGCTAGATAGAGAGAGTTGTTGATGATTACATGAGAAGTTGACTCCAAGACTCAGGAAGGTCTTGATTTGCATGCCAAGAAGGAAAAGGAAGAGAAGAATTGGGTGGATATGGATATGGAAAGGAAGAAGGTATGAAATTATTGTTGGAATAATAATAAGAAGAAGGAGTATTATTATTATTAATGTTATTGTTGTTGTTATTAGTGGTGGGGAAGAAATTATTAGGAGAAGAAGAAGAAGAAGAAGGTGGTTGTTGATGATGAGAAATAGGAAGAGGAGGCCTCATGGTATGGTTTATGTTCCACCAATTAGGGTTTCCGGCCATCATTTGTTGCACCGGCGAGCTTTGAACAACCCCTCTATTCATCCCCTTTAATTTGATTGATTGATCTCTTCTTCTTCTTCTTCTTCCTAGCTCTTCTTCTACAAACAAATTATTGAACTAAGAAAAACAAAGAAACAAAGATTAATAACAAGAAGAAAGAAATTTTCCTTTCTCTTTCTCTTTCTCTTTCCCTTTCTTTTTCTTTCTTGATGCTTTGTAGAAACTTTGTGAGGTCCTCTTGGTGTTGATTAAGTAGCTATAGCTATAAGAGAGAGAGAGAGAGAGAGAGAGAGAGAGAGAGAGAGAGAGAGAGAGAGAGAGAGGGGACACTAGTTGCTTCTTGGTCCTGTTTTTGAGAGAATTTGAATAATCATAGAGTTTTGAGAACCTTTTGTCTTTGTTTCCTCTTTCTCTATTCTCTCTCTCTCTTTTTTATTTTGTTTTCTTAGATTAAGCTGTATAGAAAAATCCTCTGATTTTTTAAAAGTAATGAAAGGCTTATAATTTTTTTTTGTTTAAGTCATATCTGTGACTAATACCTTTGTCGCGGATCCTCTATTTAAAGATAAATAAGTGATTACAAAATATTTTTCATATCTAAAGATCGATTCGAATCCCACCACTTGAATTAGGAAAAAAGTTTATAAATTTTTCTTAGTTGTCTGCCCGGTATCCGAGGTCACCCCTCGACTAATCCGGACTCAATCCGAATTGCGCACCTGACTATAGTGGATAAGTCTCCCAACAAGGTTGATTTTATACAAATAACTCTTTAGGTTTATATTTTACTAAAAAATTTAAAAACAATATTTTGTAACTATTATTAATTACAATAATAATTAATTTTAACTTTGAATCATTGCAAATTATAATAATAATCATAAAGTGGTAAAAACACTTTATTTTTTCAATAAAATTGATATTTTATACAAAATCAAAAGTTTAAGGGATTTTTAATAATTAAAATATTTTTTATATAATGACTAAAAAATTAAAATTGATGAAAATTTTATGTATCTTAGTTTTTTTTTAATTAAATAATATTTATTTATTAGTTCCTTTGCTTTTTCCCCCTTTTTTTTTTTTTTTTTTTTTTNTCCATTAATAATGAAGTTGTACTAATCAATGCTACGTATACACCTTTGAGTCTTCCTGCGCAGTCTAATATTTTATATATATATATATATATATACACACATATATATTGAGATGAAAAGGTTAAAAAAAGTTAGCTAATTATTTAGGACTTCTTTCATCGCTCCTTAATTTATGTTAATGCATATATATATATATATACTAGTGGTGGATATATATCAATAAATGCAATTCCACATTTGAGAAAAACGACACTGTTTTTTGGTAAAGAAAACATATTTAGATGGATTTTACGTGTGATCATATAACCAGAGTTTAATTATATATAAGGTCACGCAAGATAAATTAAATTGATATTATTATGCCTTTATAAATTGTTAAATGTTTTGTTTACAACACCAAGATCACTAATAATTTTTATCTTCAAGATATATTTCATATAGGGTTACTTGTACATTTATTTTTATTTTTTGCTTTTCATAGATATTTTTCATTGGAGACAATCTTATTTGAGGTACAATTGGACATCAAATATGGCACACACCTCTTCTAGCGAGAATTCAAACTTGAGTTCACTATGTTATGAAAAACTAGCTCCTTCTACTAAACTTAGCAGTGTTTGCAAATTGTTCTTATATATTAGGTTAATGTGCATTTTTGGTCTCATAACTTTGGCAAAGGTCTCAATTCGGTCCCATAACTTTTTTTGTTGCAATTTTGGTCCCATAACTTTGTCACAGGTCTCAATTTGGTCCCATAACTTTTGAACACCGTTGGTCCCAAACTGATTTTCATTCATTATCTGTCATTAAAGATAATCTGACATACTGAGTTGGATGATGACGTGGTAAATATGGGTGAAGTTATGGGATGAATGAAAATCAGCTTGAGACCAACGATGGAACGTTTTCAAAAATTATGGGACCAAAGTTACAACAAAAAAGTTATGGAATCAAATTGAGACCTTTGTCAAAGTTATGGGACCAAAAGTGCACTTTAGTCTATATATTATTAGACTCAAATTTTCAAAATCATTGTAAGTTGTCTTTTACTTTTCTATAATATAATTTGAATTTATACTTTTCTATGAATTAAAAAAAATCTTAGCCATTTTGATTAATCAAACATGATTTCGTTCACGTATTTTTTATATTTGTTTATCACATAAATGTACACATCTGTATTTTGCTTTTAGTTCTTTTTCTGCCAATCGATCAATTAAATATAATCAGGCGATGAAACCTTTTTAATCTTGATCTATTTTTGTCTTAAACTCTTAATTTCCCAATTCGTAGCCATAATAAATCTCACATCCATAAAAGCTGAAATTTGATTTTTACTCCGATCCTCTATTATATATATAATAGTCTACAACTCTGCATTAATTAAATTTCCACCCCCTAATATCAAAGAGTACATATATATATACACAAAATGCTAAAGTAAGTACGTATATATATATATATATATATATATATATATGTTACATGTATTCCTTTACTTGGTATTCAAACCATGAAGCTTTCTCGATCTGTTTCGTAGGGCGTCCTTATAGTTGCGACATTTTGCTCCAAAAGCTGTACCATTATTGTAAAGATGGAAATTCATTAAAAGTCCTTTAATTTTTATCTTATATACAACATGCTTAAGGGTATATTCGTCACTTGAGTTGTATATCTATTCTGAAATATTAGTATTAACTAAAGTTGATCATTCACTACAAAAAATATTAGGGTAAATTATATTTTGGTACCCTGTAGTTTGAAACTTGACACTTTGGTACCCTTGGTATTTTCCATTAACACTTTGATACCCTTTGGAGTTATTTTGTAATTTTAATCATAACAAATTTTTTAAAAAGTACATATTAACCCCAAAAAAATTTCAAAAAATTACAAATAAGTCCCTGAATACATATCATATAGGGACTAAAATGATTTTTTAAAAAAAATTAGGGTCAATATATAATTTTTGCAAAATTTGTTATGGTTAAAATTATAAAATAACTCCAAAGGGTACCAAAGTGTTAATGGAGAAAACCACAGGGTACCAAAGTGTTAGGTTTCAAACCACATGGTACCAAAGTGAAATAGGGTCAAACCACAGGGTACCAAAGTGTAATTTATCCAAAATATTATAATAACTTGTGAAAGTTTTATAGGAGAATAATTTAGTGCAATAAAAACAAAAGAAATTAAAGTTTGGAGAATCTTAGACGGAAGAGCTAGTTGTGATATACATATTAATTACATGTATACATACCAAACATATATATATATATATATTACGTTTATATTCAATTAATAATAATGTTATTGGAATAACGTTTACCTGAAGCAACAAAAGTAATATTCTAGCCTTATTTTTCTTGATTTCTACTTAATTTGATGTTTGATTTTATATATGTATAATACGTAGCAAAAGTCATACACAAGTCAACAAAATTATTTTGCTTATGACTCTATCATTGACTCGTGGAACACAATTTTCATAATGCTGTCAACGACCACACTATTGTAATGATTTGATATACATGTGATGTGAATATATATAAATTTGAGGGAAGATATTTTATTTATTCTTCAAGTTTATCTTAACATTATAATTTAATCAAAAATATTTTTTAATATTTAATTTTTTTATTAATATCAATTATTTAGTCCCCATAAATATATTTTATAAATAAACTAGTCCAAATCACTAAAAAAATATATATATTAAAATTTTAAATAATAATTTTATGATAAATTTATATATAAACTAAAAAATAACTTCCCTCTACTGTGCTGAAAAGTTTAGGTGGTTGTGCCCGGGGGCTCACCAAGGTTAGAGTATGCCTCAATGCTCTATGAACACTTACAGAGATATTTATAGATCGTCTACCAACAAGGCACTCACATTGACAGCGGAATTTAAACTCACGACTTTATGGGTTATGAGTTGACTCTTTACTAATTGGGACAACTTTTGTTGGCAAAAATAACTTCCCTCTGATATGAAATAAAATGTATAACATCAAACCTTCGTGACAAATAAAAAGATAGATAAAAAAAATACATTTTTTCCTTTAAAAATTATCACAGTGGTGTGTGTTTTTGTGTGTGTATACATATAAATTGAAACTAGTAAGAAGAGACAATTTCATGGATTAAAGAAAAGCTAAATAATTGTTAAAAAAATATGACGAAACGTGAGGATGACGATATGGGTGAGATATAGATATATATATATATATATATATATATCATTGCAGATGGAAAGAATGATACAGAAGCACCAAACACATACCACATGCACCAAGAGGTCAAAATCTAGGTCATGGACATTCCTATTGTTTATTCTCCAAGAAAATTACCAATTTCCAAGAATATAATTTCGAATATATATAGAGACATACTATATATAGGTGTTTTTAGACGCTTTGGGACTCCAATTTGGAATATTGATGTCATCGGCTAAAGCAAAACCATATCAAAAGTGACTGCGAGACCATAAAATAAACAACTTGGAATTTCAGAAAATATATATATATATATATATATATATATACCGCTCAACAATATTATTTATTTAATTATATAATTAAGTTCCTCTATAATCTATATATTACTATAAAAAAAAATATTTCTTTTTAAACTTATTGTAGCCCATAAAATGTAAGGGACTATTTTCTATTTTTAAGATCAAGTGCTATTCTTCGATTGACACAATCAGAGATTAATCATTCTTGAATCGTAAAAGTTATCAAAATGAATTTTATCTCTACCATTCAAGTTTATCAAGCTAGTCTCACAAATTTATCTAAACTCTTGACAACCTTATACAACATGCATCTTATATTGGTGTTATATATCTCACGAATTAATAAGTAAGAGAAAGGATTGAAATATGCAGAGCAAATAAATATAAAAATTCATGTATAATTGATTGATTAATTAATTGCTAGGGGTACGTATAGTCGTCCTCTCAAAAACTAATTAACCCCAAGATCGATCATACACACATGCCTGCAAAATTTACGTACATATATGAATTATTATATTCTTATTCACATTAAGCAAATCTAATTAATAATTAATTATATCGTAAACCCACAAAGATAATAATATAATATATAATTAACTCGAATCGATAAATGATAGAATTATTCCACAGACAAACATTCCCTTAAACCGCATTTTGATGTCAGAAACAAACAAACAAACCCTTAAATCTCGAGCTAACACTGGGAACAAAACAACGAATATATATTATTATAGTGTTCAAATGTTCGATCTTCATAGTTCATATTATTAATTAATTAATTAATATTGTTAGGGTGACAAATAAATATCAATTATCAATGAATTGAATATTGTGGTGACCGTACTGCGAAATATTTGTCGGAGGCGCAATGTCGTGTTTTGTAGCATGCACACCCACCTTTTCTTATTTTATTTTCTTTGGCTTTCCTCTTTGTCTTCCCGAGAAACAAACACCACCACCACCACACCATCTCTTTCTTGTCTTCACCTTCTTTCTCATATATTCCATTTTCCTTCCTTCCCATCTCTCTTGTTCCTTATTTTGGCTTCAATGGCTTTTTATATATATATATATACACACACACATGACACACTAGTTTAACTTATTAAACTAATCAATTTATGACTTGACAATTTCACTTTTCTAATTTTAAAAAACATTGACGAAGAATCACCACAATTTCTTAATTACTCAATGAATTTTGATATGAGTACAAGAATCACCTCTGATATTCAAATGTTTTAAATAAGGTGTTCAGTGAACTACTTGTTAACCTAGTTCTGATATCATATAAAAATTAAAGTATCTTTAAACTAAATAATGTGAGATACTGAGATTTCAATACGTTTCCTTCACGCCTGGCATAGGAGTGTGAAGCTAGCGGATTATTTCTAAGAAAGCTCATGGTAAGGCTCGCTTATTCATCGACACATGTCCAAATCTGGCTCTGATAATGATATTATATATGTAAAAAGACCTAATTAACTCATCCTAAAAGAGCTCTCAAAAGGCATAAAGTTGCCTCAATATAATATATATAGAGTTAAAAAACTCTTTAATTAAGCGACGTGAGAGTTTATCAACTTTAACAAGATTGACCAAAGAGTAGTTCTCTTTTACCGGTCTACTCCATCCCAAGTCCCAATGAGTACGCAAGTCAGAGGATTTAACCTATATATATATACTAGGGGCTTGGCGTGTCCTAACGGGCACGCCAATATGCATGTAACATTTGAATTGATTTAAAGTTGAAGATTATATTAAATTTTTATATTGATAAAAGAGTAAGTTTGGGACCAATTTGAGAAATTATACAAATATGTAAGACTCATCTAANATATATATATATATATATATTGTTTTGATGAAAGGATTTAACCAATATAGGCCAAAATCCTATTTTGGTCCCTCAGTTATGCTCCATGTTTCAAATTGGTCCCTCAGTTATTTTTCGTTCCATATTGGTCCCTCAGTTTTCCAAAATTTGACAAAGTTGGTCCCTCAAACGTTTTCCATCCATTTTTCCGTTAAAAAGAAAAAGATAAAATCGATTTTCAACTCTTAAAAGTTTAAATTTTTACATTAAGGACCTTTTTCTCTATAATGGAACTAAAATGTAAGAAAGAAAAGAAAATTGGGGGATTTTGGTTTATTTCACAAAAAAAAAAAACCCTCTCCCTCTCTGCTTTCTCTCTCCTCTCTCTCTTCTCTCTAACTCAAATAGTCATTTTCCTCCTTCTTCTCGCCTACGCCGGCTGCCGCCACCGCCTCTGCCTCTGTCCTCGGCGCCACCTTGTGTTTTCCGGCGACTTTCATGATCAATCCCTACTGCTTTTCTGAATTCTCCCCTTTCGCTTCCTTCTTCTTCGTCGAACTCAACCCTAACGACGTCGCCGTTGTCGGAGTTACCAACACGAGCGAATCCTTCCCCTCACTATTGCTTCGCCTAATCAGATCCAGAAGCTTCCATGGCTTCGATGGTGGTGACGATCCTACCGATTTGCTCCTCTTGTCTGTTGACAGATTTTAGAGAAAAGAAGAAAAATATGAAACTGAGAAAGAGACGAATGAATTTCATTACTGAACTTGAGAATACAGAGCAACTTATATACACAGAGATTAGATCAGAAAAGCTATTAGTTAGTGTAACTAAACTACAACTGAGAGAGAGCAGAGTAACTAATTATTGTAACTGAACTAACTAAATCCTAACTAAACTGAGCTGGAGAAGTTTGCTGAGCTGGAGTAGTTTGCTGAGCTAGAAATACTCTGTCATCCCCCCTCAAGCAGATGATTCTTGTCATAGATTTGAAGAAAGGATCGAAATGAGAAGAACAGCTGCTTGGACAATGGTTTTGTAAAACCATCTGCAATCTGCTCAAAAGCTGGAACATGTTGAACTTTAATTTCTCCTGAAATAGCCTTATCACGAACAAAATGAATGTCAAGCTCCACATGTTTGGTTCTGGCATGTAATATAGGATTTGCAGTCATGTGCACTGCACTAATATTATCACAATGAATAATAGGTGTTGAAAGAAGAGAAATTTGGAGCTCTGTTAGTAAGGATTTAACCCACATAACCTCAGCTACAACAGCAGCAATACTTCTGTATTCTGCTTCAGTACTACTTCGTGACACAACCTGCTGCTTCTTTGATGCCCAGCTCACAAGATTACCTCCAAAATAAACACAATATCCCGAAATACTTCTTCTATCATCTAAATCCGAGGCCCAATCAGCATCAGAATAGGCTTGAATATCTAAAACAGAAGATTTTTGAAACATAAGACCATAAGAAGCTGTACCCTTCAAATATCGCAGCACCCTCTTAACTGCTTGCCAGTGCACAACTGTTGGAGCTGTCATAAACTGACAGACTTTGTTTACTGCATAACAAATATCAGGCCTGGTGACACTAAGATACTGAAGACCTCCCACAATGGTTCTGTAAAATTTCGGATCAGAGAAGGGCTCTCCTTGAAGTTTAGACAACTTTGGTGTAGTAGACATTGGTGTAACACAGGGATTAGCGTCTGCCATACCTGCTTTCTCCAAGAGTTCATTGATATATTTAGCCTGAGACAATAAAAGAGTACCATCTGCATTTTTAATAACCTCAATTCCTAAAAAATAATTCAACTGTCCCAAATCTTTTAGCGAAAAGGTTGAATTTATTTTGGAAATGAGTTGTGTAACAGCAGCAGAACTTGAACCTGTGATTAATATATCATCTACATATACTAACACATAGATTGTGTGACCAGAAGAAGTATGAATAAAGAGAGACTTATCACATTTGCTGTATTTGAAACCCAGAGATAACAAGAGAGAAGACAATCTCTCAAACCAAGCTCTAGGAGCTTGTTTGAGACCATAAAGCGACCTGTTAAGCTTACAAACCAGATTTCTGTCAGCAGCTTCAAAGCCTGGTGGTTGCTGCATGAAAACATCTTCTGAAATAAAGCCATTAAGAAAGGCATTATTAATGTCAATCTGATTAATACACCAATTTCTTGCCAAAGCAATAGAAAGAATGACTCTGACAGTTGTAGCTTTAACAACAGGACTGTATGTCTCTTGAAAATCAATCCCTTCTCTTTGATGAAAACCTTTGGCAACTAACCTTGCCTTATATCTATCTATGGTACCATCTGGCTTCTCTTTAACTCGGAAAACCCACTTACAGCCTATAGCAGACCTTCCAGGAGGCAGAGGCATTAGAGTCCAAGTATTATTCTTGTACAAAGCATTTATTTCATCATTCATGGCTTTATTCCAATTGGGGTCAGCAATAGCAGCAGTTACAGTTCTAGGAATTGTGTGTGTGAGATAAACTCTGACTTTGGGCTTGAAAATTCCATTTTTGCTTCGAGTTGTCATAGGATGATCAGTAGAGGATGGAACAAGTAATGGAACTGATGTGACTTGAGGAGACTGAGAAGAATTTTGAGACTGAGAGGAAGTATTTTGAGACTGTGAGGAAGTATTTTGAGACTCATCATTTGAAAGTGGTTCAAATGAATTAGAAAGCGGGACAGAAAAAGAATTAGAAGACAAAGACACAGAATTAGAAGATGAAGACAAAGAATGATGATTTTGTTGTAAACTGGAACTCGATGAAGCTAATGATACTAAAGTAGATGACTTAGCACCAGAAATTTGAGACAATAAAGGTGGTGACATGATTTTTGAAACTGAAGTAGTTGAAGTAGTTGACTGTGAAACTGGAAATGGAAATGTATTTTCATCAAAAACTACATCTCTTGCAACATAAATTCGACCAGTTTTGTAATCTAGACATTTATAACCTCTATGATTGAGACTATATCCAATAAACACACAATCAACAGTTCTAAATTGCAGTTTATTTTTATTATATGGCCGAGTAAAAGGATAGCACAGACAACCAAAGGTTCTAAGAAACAAGTAATCTGGTCTTTTATTAAAGAGACACTCAAAAGGAGATTTAGAATTAAGAACAACAGTAGGTAATCTATTTATAAGATGTACAGCTGTAGAAAAAGCATCTGACCAATACATCATAGGAAGACCTGCTTTAGCTAGTAATGTCAACCCCATCTCTGTGATATGCTGATGCTTTCGCTCTGCCAAACCATTCTGCTCATGAAGATGAGGACAGCTAATCCTGTGAGCTATGCCATGTTGCTTGAGATAGCTAGACAATGATCTAAACTCTCCACCCCAATCTGACTGTACTGCCATAATTTTCCTTTGAAGTTGCAACTCTGCAGAAGCTTTGAAGTCTAGAAAAGCTTGAAGAACATCTGATTTTTGCTTTAACAAGTACATCCAACAAAAACGAGTACAAGCATCTGTGAAGTGTACATAGTACCTAAAACCAGAACTAGAAACTACTGGAGAAGGTCCCCAAAGATCTGTATGAATCAACTCTAATGGAAACTGATAAGTGGACTTAGATGGATAAGAAGAAAACTTGTGAAATTTGCCATAGCAACAAGCTTGACAAACTTCAGAAACATGTTTATTCGAAGCAACTATGTTACAATCACGAAGCACACTAGTGACAACCTTAGATGCAGGATGTCCTAACCTATTGTGCCAAAGAGAAAACTGATCAATACTACTAGACGAATTTTGTGAAACAAGCGCAAAAGTGTTATAAGCAGAAGAAGCTGGAAATTGTAGTTGATCAAGAACATACAACCCATGTCTAACAGTGCCTTGTAAAAGAACTTTGTGAGTGACCTGTTGCTTAACAACAAAATGATCATGAAAAAAGACAAAGTAAGCATTATTGTCTTTAGAAAACTTGGTAACACTAATCAGATTTTTACTGATAGAAGGAACATGTAGAATATCTTTCAGAATAAAAGATTGAGTACTAGCTGGAGTAGTAAAAACAGAAGTGCCAATTGAAGAAACGGACAAACCTGAGCCATCTCCTATGAAAACTTGCTCAGGTGCACTATATGAGGATCTGTCACAAAAAGAATTATCATCATAACAGAGATGACTAGATGCACCAGAGTCCACATACCAGGATGCATCAGATACAGACTCTGGAGTAGCTATCATAGCCTGAGCAGGAGTTACAGAAGCTGTTGGAGTTGAAGGTCTTATAGGAGCTGTAGAAGTAGAGGAAGATGCAATACTAGGACTAGAATAGACATTAGGATCAATACTGTAAGAAGAATCATAGCGAAACCAACACTGTGAGGCAATGTGGCCATTTTTGCCACACACTTGACATTGAAGATGAGACTTAGAAGAGACAGAACCAGCACCATTTTGAGAATAAAACCTGCCTCCACGACCTCCATAACCTCTTCCTCTAGAAAAAGAACCTCTATTACCAGATCCTCTATTAAAACTTCTACCTCCATAGTTACCTCTACCAAAATTTCCTCTAGCAGGACCACCTCTATTGAAGTAATTATTGGAAGTATGTGCAACATTAGCAGAAACAATATCAGTTGCTTTTGATTCCTCAATTCTTGATTCTTGTGTTAACAGTAAAGAATGCACATCAGAAATGGTGTATGAATCTTTGCGTGTAAGCATGGAGCAGACAAAGGCATCATAATCAGATGAAAGACCTCTAAAAATGCAATTAAGATGATCATTAAAAGCAAGAGGTTGACCTATATTAGCCAAAGAATCCGTGATGTTCTTGATTTTACTAAGATATTCCATCATTGTCTGAGAACCTTTCTTAGCATTTTGTAGTTGAGTTTTTAACTGCATTTCTCTAGCTCTAGTCTGAGACGCAAAATTATTCAAGATAGTGTGCCATGCTTCAGACGAAGTTTTACAACCTACTGCCTGACCTAACAAAGATTCAGAAATAGAAGAAAGTATCCAAGACAGAAGCAACCTATCTTGCCTGGACCAATCGACAAATGCATCATTGATCTTACCAGAGACCGCATCAGACTGAGAAAGAAACTTTGGTGGAACTTGAGGATTAGGCTCGATGAATTTGTCCAATTGATAGCCATAAATCGCTGATTCGATCTGTTGATGCCACAAAAGAAAGTTCGTGCTGTCTAATTTTACAGAGATCGAGTGAGAGAAACTAATAACTCCATTTGAGGGCTTAAACGGAGCTGACGACGTTGACGGAGCTGATACCGGCGCCGCCGTAGCAGCAGACGGAGGATTGCTTTCCATGGAAAGACTTAGGGCTCTGATACCATGATAGATTTCAGAGAAGAGAAGAAAATATGAAACTGAGAAAGAGACGAATGAATTTTCATTATAGAACTTGAGAGTACAGCACAGCTTATATACACAGAGACTAGATCAGAAAAGCTTTTAGTTAGCGTAACTAAACTACAACTGAGAGAATGAGCAGAGTAACTAATTATTGTAACTGAACTAACTACATCCTAACTAAACTGAACTGGAGAAGTTTGCTGAGCTGGAGTAGTTAGCTGAGCTGGAAATATACTCTGTCAGGTATGTTTTCGTTGACCACCACCACCAATAATAGTGGTACCATCACGCATCATTTCTCCACTACGGACAACGTGGACGGTGCTGGTTATAGCCTTGAGGTTAAGTTCAAGCTTGAAGGATCTAGGGGCTTGCGTGTACACGTGGATGGTCCTAATTTCGTGCCTGATATTTCCTTCACCGATCGCGTTCAGATTCAAGATTCCACTACTCCTGTACTTCACACATCACTTCCGTCTCATCACTCACAGAATACATCATCCACCACCCAATTGTCGCAGCCACTTGCCAATCTAAATGATGACACACCAACTTCCCAAAATGGAGATCGACCACGATTGCCTGATTTACAACACACATATCATGGAAATTCTGGTCCTCATTCGAAATTCACAAACGCTGCCCATATGTATAGTGGGAACAGCAGCGGTAACACCCAATTGTCGCAGCTACTTGCCAATCTAAATGATGACACACCAACTTCCCAAAATGGAGATCGACCACGATTGCCTGATTTACAACACATATATCATGGAAATTCTGGTCCTCATTCTTTTTTCACAAACGCTGGCCGTATGTATAGTGGGAACAGCAGCGGTAACGGGAGTATTCATATCTTGTATGGGCAGCGTTTGTGAAAAAAGAATGAGGACCAGAATTTATGTATGGTCTAGGTTTCCAAAGTCTCCAATTGGTCACTTATGTATGGCCTAGGTTTCCAATTGATCTCAAAATATTTAATGTGATCATATCTCTTATTGTAAGCTCAAATGTAATGAATTCAAAACTATAAGTTTCTTTTGACAAGTGCGCGCTTTGGGACTATCAACAAACCGGATCAAATCGCTAATCCCAAAAGTGAATAACTTGTTTTACAGTTAAACAAGAGAAATTGGTCATATGTCTTTCATTTAAAGTCCGAATGCGACGTATTTGAAGCTATATATATATATATGTATTAACTCTTGAATTTTCTCTAACTAGTTAAAATCGATAGCAAATAAGGTCAAATCGGGTTTCATAAATATTTTTGGGACCAATATAAAATAAATGAAAAATAAGAGACCAATTTGAGAGTTTGGCCTAATTTTTATTAGAAAGCCAGATCACCAGAATCAACTTATATATAAGAGATCGATCAATTCCAATGGGGCTGTATATATGTACACTACTTTATATATTTAATTGTTATCTCCAATCTCCATTCTACGTACGAATTCATAAAATTACTTGACTATATATATCGCCGGGGAGTAAAACAAGAGGGTTTTAAACCGTAATGGTTGTGTTGTACACTTGTACCACACCAAAAAAAAGGAGAGGGTTTTAAACTCTAAAATATGCCCTGTTCACTTAAAATCCGAAAACAAAACAGAGGAATTGAAGTTACAACTCCCTTATCGACAATATATAACAAGTTGAATAACAAAATGTGAAAATACATATGTGTATACATACATGCAGCAATATTTGAACATTATTAATTAATTGGTCCCCACGAGTTTAGATAAAAAGGCCAAAACCATGTCCCTAAGTGCGGAATCGGGTACTTGGCTGGCGGCAGAATCGAGACGGTTGCGCCAGAAATTAACATAATAGAGAAAGATAGAATTATTACCCACTCCCTTCACTGGACCATGTGAATTGATCACTCCCTTGGTCAATTGGTACCCACTGTTCACATAACTCTCACCCAATGGATTATTATTCATTAATATTCCATTTCTTCCCAATTGATAATTATGATCCACCCCCTTAATTATAACCTTCTTCAACTTACCCTCTCCTTCACTCTCTTCACTATCTGTACCCTTGTCATTATTATCACGAATCGCCCTTGGACCTTCAATCCCAACAATATAACCATTATTCAATGTTTTATCATATTTGATCTTCACTTCAACCACGAAACCTCCTCCCTTGTTACTTCTCGTGGCATAGTAGTGTTGCACGATCACCTCATCATGATCAACATTATTACAATTACCAAAACCAGTATTCAAAGCAAACATACCACACCTATGTGAGCCGTAATATCTGATAGCTTGCACTCTGTGACCCGAGTAGCACCAATTCTCTGTGAAACCCTCTTTGCAATTACGAACCCTCATGCCGCTTCCACCTTCCGTCGCCGTCACTTCGCCGTCAAATACGACGTCGTCGTTGCCGTTTCCGTTCTTGTCCACCACTGAGATTCTTACTCTCTCCGTGCGTTTTGCCTTCCCTTTTTCTTCAATCTCCACGCAACAAATGCTACTACCGTAAGTGTACATGATACGAGATGTGTCTGAGAATTTGTCGCCTCTGCTTCTCTCGCCATTACTGATATGGGTTTTGTTCACTGTGCATTTGGGAACTGATTGGGAGGAACAAACATTGGTGTTTCCCATATCATATATCCCACAAAATTATTAAACACAAAACATCAAGATAGCTTAAGTGGATGAATTCGTACTTACTAGTATTACTGTGTTAGCTTAAGTTGTAAGCGTGGGCTACCTCTTGGCATATATTCTCCCATGGATCCTTTGGTGGGCCTTACTCCACTCCCTCATGATGTACATCAACCCATTTAAGAGATAATATTCGGCATCAATTAAAAAATTCATGATGCTCCCTCTCAATTATCTCAAATATATTTATAGTTTCCTTTAGATGTCTCAAATCTTGTGTTTTCGTGTATATATATAATTTTATCAATGTTTAGAAAACTGGACCGGTCGGTCGAACCACGAACCGGTCGGTGGTCCAGTTCGAGTTGACTATAAAACGCTCTTGTAAAGAATCAGTCAAAAACCGAGAAAATCGACCTGAACCGAACGGTTTTGAGGTTGAACCGGTTTAGACTTTTTTGTTTTTTTATTTTTTTTATTTTTTGGATTAAAATGATGTTATTTTAAAGGATTTTTTCTTTTTAAGTTTAGACTCTAAATAATAAGCTATACGATAGTTTTAACTTCAATATTTAATCTTTTATCCTTCTAATTTTAACTCCTAATTTTCATTTTCTTACTCAATCAAATTTAAATTTGAAAAAATTATTATACATTTTTAATATTTATTAGTATATTTTTATTATATTAATTAAATATATATATATATTTTTATTTATTTAATTATTAACGGTCCGACCCTAGTTGAACTCCGGTTGGACCAGTGAACCTTGAACCACTACTTCAAGCGGTTCAATGGCCGGTCCGGTTTTAAAAATCTTGAATTTTATAAAGAGGAAACCAACTATTTGGTCCCTCTTTTTTTACTGAGTCAATGATTTAGTCCCTCAATTAAAATTCATTAAATTTATTTGATGACGTGGACGTTAAATGTTTATAAGGCACCGTTAAATGTCACTTTGTCATCCTAGTCACCTAAACCAACTGAACAGACCGCCAACAAACACAATTAAATCGGCTTAAAATTGAGTAAAACCCAATATTTATATTACACGTGAAGCTTCTACATGACATAAACTATTGAAATATTTTCAAATTTTAAACCTAGGTGGTCCCAAGTAGTTAAATATTTGTCATTTAACATATTACATATGCACTTAATGGCAAGGTCATCAAGGTCAATAACAAAGATATGCTATAAGAATTAACAGATTGACATTTGTAATTTTCTAGGGACCAAATAGTTTATTTTAAAAATGCAATGAACAAATAATTGAAATCGTGAAAAAAGATAAACCAAAAGAGTAGGTTCCTTTTATAAATCTAACAATAGATGGCACAAGACAATATGTCGCGTGTCCTAAGTTTTTGCACAAGGCATTTATTTGTTTCTGACTGAGATCTGGCGCAGCAGAGTTTATCTAAAAGACTAAAAGGAAGATTTTTAGCCACAGATCGTAAAGTAGGATTCGTCTTTTCCAACGACAAAAAGAGAAAAGTAAATTACCTCGAGTCAGAAAGATCCTTTTTACTTGAATAAATAAATAAACAATGTAAAAATATCCATCAACAAAGCCCGTCTAGCTCAGTCGGTAGAGCGCAAGGCTCTTAACCTTGTGGTCGTGGGTTCGAGCCCCACGGTGGGCGAATATATTTTTAGTTTTTGGGGTAACAGCGAGTCATTTTTTGCTGGCATCTTTTTCATGTTATGTCTGTATGTAATTAATTATGTATCACTCAAACAGGGCTAGCATTTTTGCAAGCACTGGAAATTTGGCCTTATATTTTCTCACCTTTTATTTGGTACAAGCAGAAATGAGTAAGCATCAATGCATTGACTTGTCTAGTATAACACGTACTATATATATATTAATAATAAATAAACAGAAAGGAATAACTTCAATTAGCTAGTTTGAACTTTAATTTGAAGTAGAAAGGTACAACCGAGGTATGGGAGTTGAGACTAATTAAGAAGATGAAAGACGACAAGTCAATATAATGAACAACACAAATGATCGATGGATGCTGCTCGTATACTATAAGTACATACAGTCTTCATATATATTATATATATAATATGCAACCAGAGACAGAGCTAGAACAGATTAAAGTTACAAAGTGAAAGAAATGTTTGACATTAATTAATTAAGGCATACATACCCCATGTATATATATATGCCTACATACTGACAAATATTAATTCCTAATTAATAAAGTAAGTAAACAGATGGAGGGATATATCTATATATAAAAGAAGTGCATGGTAGCTAGGCAGCTTATTAATTATGTTTATGATGGACGTATATGGTCTTTGAGTGCTTCGGATGTGAGTGGGAATAGTTGAAGAGTCTGGAGGGGTGGTGTATACGTAGTAGTACTACTCCAAATAGAAGCTGCGGTAGGAGGATGATCCAGTTGCACCACTCCCAAATCTGCATTTTCTTCCATTTTGCATACATATTGTGAGGGAAAAAGGGAGTAGTAGTTATTATAAAAGGGAAGAAGTTGATAGCACGAAGAAGCAGCAGCATTATTATTAATAAGACTAAGAGTAAGAGGGTAGTCATGATGATGATGATTAGAAAGAAGATGATAATAGGAATTAAGGTGGTGGTTGTTGATGAGTAAGGAGAATGATCTTCGAAGCTTTTGTCGATGTCTGGCCTTGTGGTTCTGAAACCAATAGAACACATTCTTGCCTTGGATTTTTCCATAGCAAGAAAGGTGGGCCGTTATTTGCTGAATTTGGGAAGCACTTGGATTCCTCATCCCTCCTCTATACATTTCCTCCAGTATCATCACTTGCTCTTTTGTTGGGCACCATCTTGATGATGATAATGATGAATTACTACTCATCACCTCTCCTTCTACTTTCATTTCTACCACCTACTCGATCACCTAGCTAGCCACCTAGTATATGTATCAAATATCATACATTCATACCGAAGCTAGCTAGCTATATATAATGAGAGCTACCTAGTGAATGGTAGGTGAAGGGTATATGTGTACGTAGGCGCATGCATGCATGATGTAAGAGATAGAGAGAGAGATACATATGAGAAGCTAGCTAAACTAGCATTTGAAATGATAATATAAAGTTCCTATTTTACGAAAAAAAAAAAATGATAATATAATGTCATCATCATCACCTTATCATTTATAACATTGATAGACAACAGAATGAGAATGAACAAGACACTAGTCACATATAGACAAGTCAATCTCTCTCAATCACATGTGGGTCCCACTCCCTCCCCCTCTATTCTAACATGCATCTCGGCTCAGATATTTAATATTTTCAACTGTAAATTTTGGTACTTGGTGAAGTGTGTGTATATAAAAGTCGAGAAAAAAGTGGATGTTATATTTGATTATTTTACTTCTAATTTTTTTTTCATATTTATTTCTATATATAATGTATCTTTGTAATGAATCAAGATGCGACCGGAGGGACCTTACCTGGTTCGGTGAGGAATTCCAGTAGTTGATTCTTGCAAAATAATGAATAGGGGGTGGGGAGTTGTCCCACGATTCACTTCCGATACTAAAGTTAGTAGAAAGTATTTGTGAGTAATCAGTGTAGACTGAGTTAGAGCGTTACCTTGATTGACCCTCCCTAAACACTTTTATAGTGTGGGCTTGCATTAGGAGGGTCCAATATTTGGGGAATCTAATATCTCACTTACTCTAAAAGAATGAGTTTAATTTCGATATTTTAGGGAAGATATCCCTTAACGAGATATCTAAGAGAATCATTGCTGACATCCACGATTTCCGTATTACATATGTAACTTAATCAACTAAGGTTGGGGTACTTCACGAGGACCCGCTTTGGGTGTGGTCGCCCAACAGGGCAAGGCGACCATAGTAGGGAATATAATGGCCGCCTGGAAGAGGCCAATTCCACCTCTCGGTAGTTGCTTTACGCCTTTCTCTATTTTTATATTATCACTCTTATATTTTAAAAATTAAATAATGTAGAAGTAAATAAGTAATGAAGGGCCTTATTGGGTATTACAAATGGTGATTGGATGGGTCGTTTTATTTGTGAAGTAACGCAGAGATGCTTATTGATATCAATGCACCTGCAGTGTAGATTTTTGCAGACTTTGTGTGAAGAAGGAAAATCAATAGATAATAATTAATTCAGTCGTACAAGTACAACGAACCCACAATAAGCCAAAGTGATACTTAGTGTTTGCTGACACACACAGTCACACATAATATATATTATTGGTGAATTATAAAGAAAAAGTGGGAATATATATATGACTTAACTTAAGCAAAGCTAAGCAAGCAAGCAACGTATGTATGTTATGTATGTGTCTTGGTTTGAACCTCTGATAATATATGAGAAGAAACCGTTGAGGAAAAAGGAGCTGCGCTTATTTTTGTAAGCTGATTTCACTGTTTCCATTTATGATGATACTTGTGCTAAATCCTTCGTGCCTTCAGAAGAAACGTCAATTTTTGAGAAAACAGCTTGCATATATATACTTCATACTTGATTTTTCAAATTTTAGTACCATTTTCATTGTGACGTTGACGTTGCAATTGCGATTGAACATTTGCATTTTGCAGTATGTCATATCATGTTGCATTTAAGACACTCACATGATTTATCGTAATTAGTGAACCTAATCGTAATAAACATCACGTGAGACTGTAGTTATATAATTCCTTTTCTACCAAAAAAAAAATTATAATTCCTTTAATTTTCGGTTTTTTTTAGTCAAGATTATTATCTCATTTGAATAAAATTAAAATATTACGGAAAAATAAAAAAAAATATAATTAGAAATGTGTTTGGTACAAATTTTTTAAAAATAGTTTTTTGAAATAAGCTGATCTAAAACAAGAAATGTAAAAAGTAACTTATGATATTTCCTAACTTTATATAAAAATAAATTCTTTAAACGTATCAAAATAAAATATCACGGTATTTAATTACCCGAATATTGTACTAGTAATCACCAACAAAGTAAGAAGTCCTTAAAAAAAAGGTCAAAAAGTCCTTCAAATTTGAAAACAATACTAATGATAAGAATAAATTGATTTCGTGGGCTGTAGTAAAAGCCCAGTAGGTAGCCCATACCACTGTTTTGGGTCTCTAAAAGCCCTTTCATACATAACTATCAACTTTTGACAAAAACAAAAAATACATAACTATTAACTAGTCCATTATCCATCCATAATTCATTTTGACCTAAAATAATATCCATCCATAATTCATTTATCCTATTTCCTTGCACTTCATTTCAGCAAGCTTATCATTATACGAAATTGGTGTGGTCTGTCTATAACTGGTAAACCTACTATATATATAGTGTGTACCAACATTAAGGCAAAATCATGGATAAAATAATCAAGTACACCATTTAATGTCTAAATTAAAATTCTTAATTTGAATTGATTGTGGACATGTGTGGATCGGAATGATAATTCGTTTTCATGATATGGCTATGTTGGTGGAAACAGAAAGTGAAACAAGAGGCCATTGTTGAAGTGCTAGCTCCGATTTGTCTCCATCTATATTATTCTATTTAATTTAATTTAATTTAGTGAAA
>QANZ01048850.1:8722-21568 GCA_003254925.1 Chamaecrista fasciculata
TAAATATTAGTGTAATATTTTAATTCAATAAAGACTAAAATTCAAGATTTAAAAGATTGACTAAAGATATTATGGTAATATCTTGAATCAATATTGTTGGAAAATAACAAATTAGTTATAACTATCTAAGAGTTAGGTTTGTTATTTTGATTTATTAAATTCCAACAAAATGGCCTAGGACTTGGCACATGAGGGTGATATCTTTTGGGAAGATTTGATCTTCCAATTTGATTCTCCAAGATTGCATTTGAATTCAAATTATAATATTAAGGTAGTATTATAATTAGGAATTCAAGTCCTAAAATTATGATATTATTGTAATCTCATAATTTAATAATTTGATAATCATATAATTTAGGGATTCCCTAATTATAATTATCAAAAACCTCAAACCCTATATATATAAGAGCTAAAGTCGACTTTCACAATACTCATGACACTCTTGGAATTTCGACTTTCCTTAGCCAATTCACAAGAGCAAAATTCGATTTTGGCTTTTGGTGAAGAGAGAAAGAAAACACAACCCTAGTTTTTCTAGAGAGAGAAAGTGGCGCAAACCTAAAAGGAGTCTTAGGGTTTGTGACAAGGTTGTGTGAGACCAAGAATAAGATTCTTGATCATAGGCGCCATCTATTCTTGGAAGTTAAAGAATTGTCGTTGAACTCAAGAACACCGTAGATAAGGTCCCTGATTCACTTGGAGAAGTGAAGGAGGCTAGCACCTAGGCATCTGCCAAACTGTTCGTGTGGATCACCGGCGGAGGGAGCACACTTGGAGTGGACTCCTCAGCATCGTGGACACAAAGTTCGCCGATTGATTTGGGTAAAATTCTGGTCCTTATATTGATACAGATCCATATAGCGGATTCATTGGAAAGAAGTCGCTATGTGCCTTGTTTTATTATGTTTTGGTTTACATTTTTAAATTTATATCCGTTTCCGCTGCGTTGTGTGCATGGCGATTTCCCAACACCATTTGCCATATCTCATATTCATAATATGCGGCCATGGCAAGCAGGATCCTAATGGTCTTGGCTATTGCAACAGGGGAAAAGGTTTTGTCATAGTCAATGCCATGACGTTGCGTAAAACCCTTTGCAATTGTACTAGCCTTGAAGACGTTGATATTGCCATCCATGTCTGTTTTCTCCTTGAAAACCCACTTGCACCGTACGGGTTTTACCCCTTCAGGTGCATCAACCAAGGTCTCACCTTGTTGTTATACATGGACTATATCTTAGCCTTCATGGCTTCAACCCATTTGGGAGTTGGGATCTACGATGGCCTCTTGATAGGTGGGTGGGCTCACCACGCTCTATGAGCAACACATCCTTGTTTTCAGTCACCAAAGGTCCACATCTTTGTGGTTGAAAACGTGTTCTATAAGAACTTCGTTGTCCTTGTGTTATTAGAGAAGCTTCCACAACACCTTGTGGATCTTCTCTAGTTTCCGTCTCTGCCTCTGAAGTGCTTTGTGCATCTTGAACTTCTTCAAGATCTACCTTACTCCCACTGTTTCTTTTGGAAACAAGATCCTTCTTTAAGAAGATCGACTTCTGACTACAAACACTTTGTTGTCAGATGGGCAGTAAACAAAGTATCCCCTCGTTTCCTTGGGGTACCCTACAAGCACCTTTTGGGAGATAGTTTATCGTTTGTTTAACGTAAACTTCACACCCAAAATTTTTGAGATAAGACACTATGGGACTCCTCCCATCCATATCTCATATGGTGTCTTCTCAATTGCCTTAGACGGGACACGGTTAAGTGTGAACGCGGTGGCTTCTAAAGCATATCCTAAAAGGATCGCGGAAGATCAGTTTGACTCATCATAGATCGAACCATATCAAATAGAGTTCGATTCCTCCTCTCGGAAACACCATCACCATGGGGTTTCAGAAGGGGCAAGTCGTGAGACTATCTCACAGCTTCTAAGATGATCAACAAATTCTTGACTCAAATACTCGTCCTTTCGATCAGATCGAAAGACTTTGATTTTCTTGTCAAGTCAGTTCTCTACTTCACTTTGAAATCTCTATTTCAAAAGACTCCGACTTATGCTTTAATAGGTAGCCCAAGTCAAACCTATTGAAGCTGTTAGTAAGAGTAACCTCCTTCAGCTTGGGTACTCATGGGTCCTCATGCATCACTATGTATTATCCCCAACAAGTTCGATGCCCTCTCACTGTGGCCAGTGAAAAGTGCCTTTGTCATTTTTCCAAGTAAGCGAGATTCGCAAGCATCATATGATTCAAAATCAAATGATCTTAAAAGTCCATCTCTATGGAGCTCCTCTAGGCGTTTCTCGTTTATATGGCCTAAATGACAATGCCAAAGGTATATAGGATTAGATTCGCCAATCTTAATCCTTTTTGTATCAGTGTTATAGATACTGTTATCGTGTCAACGTTCAAATTTCAAGATGCAATGTTTATCTTGCAAATCGCATAAGCAAATAAACATCATCTTTATAAATCGAACACCATTCTTTTCAGTTCACACACATGCAAAACCATCCTTATCAAATAAGAAAGAGAAGCATTGTTTGAACTTTAAAGAAGGTACATGATAACGATAAAACAAGCTCACATGTTCCTACAACAACAGCAACAACGCTTGCTCTATTGCCTACTCGTAGGTCCATCTCGCTTCTGTCCAGCTTTCTACTGTCTCTAAGACCCTTCACATCAAATGTGAAAACCACATGCTGTATCTAATACACAAGCGGTTATAGTAGACAAGTGAACGTCTATAACGAAGATACCAGAAGTAGAGATCTTATCTCCTTTTATTCTTTTGATCTTCCCAATACAATTTGCAATTTCTCAAATGGCAAATTGCATCCTTTGAAAGCCTTGCCTTCTTGGCAGGTAATGGGTTAGGCTCAGCCGCTGGCTTGGTCACACCAAACTCGGCGTCTCCTTTCCTCTTTCCTTTGCCCTTCCCTTTCCCTGATTTTGGAACGTTTCCCTGAGATGTGTGACCATCTCAACAGCCGACAATATTCCCTTGTTCAACTCCTTGAACTATTGTGGCTAGCATCAGGCAAGCAACGTCCACAGAGTCATCGAAGTGCTTCTCCAAGCAGTTCTTTGAGCTCTTGGAGCGTCCTTGGCATGCTTTTCAAGGGAGGGATTTCTAGGACATAAAATTTCCTTTGTTGGGTGAGAGCAAATCTCAAATTACAAAACCAATCTAGGAAGTCAGCACCTTCCTTCGTTGGGTTGAGAACAATTCTCAAATTACAATACCAGTTAAGGAATTTTGTCCTAGACAACTTGTCCTTCTTAAGGACAGATCGCAGTGATAGTGATGAACTATTATTTGTTGCCATTGATTCTACAACTTAAGATATGAATAGTTTTAAATAGCAGGAATATATCCACCATTTTATAAAACCCAGTAAAATTTATTATTGGTGGCTAAGACCCATATTTCACCAAAGTCTACCGTCGCGGAGGGTGATCATGCATCCCTTAGCTATTTAGGTAGGTAACTCCTTACCAATCACATCTCTATGTGACTCTTAGATCTTTATGGAACTGTATCATCATATGATACGGCATGTTTATCCCATCTAATGCCTTGAGGCCCAAAACTGTTTTGATAGCCCCATTAAGTCACACAATAAAACTCGTGAATGGCAAGGCCCAAACGACGAGGCCGAAGCCCAGCCCCATATCATCAACGGCGTCACTTAAACATGTGTCGCGGAGGGCGATCACCGCATTTAATGACCCAAGATTTCAATGGGCATCGAACTGAAAACCCCCATTCACCCGTGTCTCCTCGAGGTCAAGGTAGATACGTGTCGCTGAGGGCAATCACCGCTCCACGATGAACAAGATTTCAACAGGGTGTTTTATTGATGGCATTAAAACTTAAGATTTTTTAAAAGGGTTTGATTTTTGAAAAAGTTCCGTTTTATAGTTTAATTTTAAAACTCCTTTTAAAATTAAACGAGTCATGCCACATGTTTATCACCCCATGTATCACATAGATATATAAACATGTGCATGGATCTTGCATCATATGCAAAATCCCATGCTCGTATCGTATACGAAGTTGTTGCGCCATAGCGGGGTAAATAGCATGTTAAAATCGCTTCCTAAACATACATCTAGCGCTTTGTATCACATACAAACTAAATGAAAAAACAAACATATATCGTGTTTAGATATGGCCCACCTATCCAAGTAATTCTCCCAAGCCAATGAGAGAATTTTTCTAAAAAGAAAAGTAAAATTACAAGAGAGTAAACCCCAGTTACATTGCGGTATAAACTGAAAAGTAAAATTACATCGGATAGAGGGAGACGACACGCAGGCCGTATACACCAAAAACCTAGAGCCATATCCAACACCACACAATTAGTATATATGAACAATTCATACAATTATGTCAAACACGATATATTTGCAACACACATCAAAAACGATTTTTGTAGGTGTTTAAATTAGGGTGTGCAATTTTAATATGCCTTTTTCTTGAAATTAGGCCCAATATCAATAATTATAAAATTCAGGAATCACATTCAAAAAATTTAATTATTGACCCAAAAATTTTAAAATTCATAATTTTATTAAATTTTCAGTCACCCACATAATATTATGATTAAAACACTTTTCACCATAATTATATGGAAATTTCGACTTTGGCCTAAACTTAAGAGAAAAATTTCCAAATCAATCCTATTGATTTCTTTATGTATCACATACATAAATTTGCACCTTTTCTTGTAGATTCAATTTTAAGAAAAATATTCGGTGGATTTTTGTAAAACCAAAATGTGATTGAAACAGGTAAAACACGCCAAGCATACATCACATGTACACACAAATGATTTTAAATCCAGGACTAGCGTGGCTTTGATACCAATGTTAGGAAATCCCGGGGAAAACACGCAGCTGAAGCAAAACGTATAACAAAAAAAAACTTGCGCTCCCTAGGAAAATCCCACCCTGAGATCCGCTAGTTGAATTTAAAACCAGATATGAAAAGTGTTATACCTCAAGCTTTCAATCGGATGGTTGAACTTGGCGAGTCTAGAAGTCCGTTTGCACGTCCTTCCTACACCGGTAATCCACACGAACAGTTTCCCGAACACGAGGTGCTAGCCTCCTTGCTTCTTTCTCCAAAGAAACTCGGGATTGAATCTACAGCTTTTGAACTCAGGAACTCCTTCTCTGAATTCAGGCTAGCTGGCGCAATAGAGCAGAAGACAACAACAAAACCCCTTTTGTTCTTCTTCTCTCAAGAATTCTAAAGATAGAACAATTCGAATTTTCACTAACTCTTTAGGAATCGAATTTTCTCTCTCTCGCTATGGAGGTGGCGATTTTGCTCTCTCTCTACAAGGAGGAAGCCAAAATCACAAATGATCTCACACACATAGTTAGACCTAGGTGCCTAGCCCTAGGTATGTATATTATAATTATATTTTGAGCATTATTATAATTCCAAATTATAATAATATATGGCTTCATGACTTGAATTTCAAATTATAATAATACCTTAATATTTAATTTAAATTCAAATCGTAATCTTAGAGAATCAATTTGAGAGATCAAATCTCCCTTAGAGAACCTCCAAGATGGTGCCATGCTCATGCTATTTATCCTTGGAATTTTATAAATCGAAAACCTTCCTAACTCTTAGGAAGTTATGATTCTCCAAAGATCCTGTTTTGAGATCTCACCAAATCTTTTGAATTCAAATCTTTTGATATCTCTATCAAATCTTTTGAATTCAAATTCATGACTTTAAATTAATAAAACATTTTTATTAATAAAAAGGCCATAAGAGGCGCCACCCTCTCAACAATATTGGGGAATTTTATAATTCAATAATTTCCTAACTTTTTGGAAACTTATCTGAATTATTTTCCCTAATATTTAAATTGTAAATAATTAATCCCTACTAATCATTTAACAATTATTATATTTAAATTTTTCTCACAAATTTAAATACTCCACAACTGTAGATTATTTAAGACAAGACATAATGTCCCAGACATTTCCTCTGTGTCTTAAATTAGGCCACCGGAGTGATCCACGAATTACCCTAATTCGTGTCCCTTATAAAGTGTGTTCTAATCCTGCTCGTGTGTGACCCAGGAGGCCCCACGTGAAGTTGGCAGTAGGTCATCCCCATGTCCTACAAGCTGTGAGCGGACTCTAGCAAGGCATCGCGACTACCCAAAACACGTGAGTGATCGTTTGTTACCAAAACCGATTTTAACCTTCGTACCTCCATGGCACCGACCCTATTGTTCTGTGATATCTTGGTTATGGATCAGGCATAGGAAAGTCATCCATGAGCCAAACCTTTACTTTCTCGATCTCCTTGAGTAAGTCCCAATATACTAAGTGGCCACTCTTTCCTTGGACAGACTCATCGAGGGCGCCAGTAAGATATCTCCCATCTAATGGGGAACAAAATCCCAATTTTGGTCAGTCCACATTCCTCAGCACGGCAATCAACCAAACCCGTACTTAGCCCTTATGGCTACCCTACTACAAGCAACGTTAGACTAAGCCAAAGTCTGACAACTGCAACGCCGGAATAATGATGACCTCAGGTCTAAGGCGTCGTGACAGGCGTACAAGAGAGGCAAGCTGATGACTAAACCCATGCAGGACTCTCCGGGTCAGTCCAGCAACTCGTAACCCCTTACGTAATTGCACCATGACTCTCGTTCCAGCATCTAGTGCGTGCATTCCTATGCACCGAGGTCATGCTGATCTTAGTTCATTTTCGCTCCCACGAAAACAATCGACCAGGGACAGATTTAGATTAATTATCTTATAATTAATCACAGACTGTTATCATAGTAAACACGCTAATAATATGATAACCATTAATTTATCTCCATAAATTAATTAATATGTTCAAAACATATTTATAAAATGATTGGCCCTAGGGCACAATCTCCAACACTTGACACCTTCCCTAGAAATTAAATGTGCTCCCGAACCCGTCTTTGGTTCAAGACCATTTTTTTCCAAAATTGCCTTATCCACCATTTTTGTCAAGATTTTTCCCAAAATTACTTGTCAAAATTTTTCTTATAAAATTTGGTGGCGACTCCTCTTTTTTTAGTCGTAAAAGACATTCTCCGCAATGTCGGGCGCGATAGTTTGGCGACTCCACTGGGGATAGTTTGAGAGTGAAGCCCAACAACAAAATAATTTTTTTTTAAATGGCCTACTTATTTATTTTTAATTATCCCATTTCAACAGTTCCAAAAGAAAAAGCATAATTGAACTAGATACCCCTAGGGCAAAATTGTTTTATTTATGGGAAATTCTATAAAGTAATTCTGTCTAAGGAAATCGGTTATTAAGTGGGACTGCTTGTGACCTCACCGATTACTTGGGAATTATTAAATAGAATTCTTAAATAAAATAATTAATAACAAAAAAAAAACAAATAAAAATTAAAAGCAATCCTCCATGGTTGTTGTGTTTCTTTTGCAGGTTATCCACTTTTGTGAATGAGGGAAGGGTAGAATCTTAGGATTGCCCTCTACTCACACATATGCACTAAACACAATACTACCTCACACATTTTCCCCTATACCTGGGGTCCATTCGCCACAAGTTAGAAGAGATCCTATGGGACTTCCCTGTAAGGCTAGGCTCCTCCCGAGGTCGATCCTACAGATTTCGCTTGGATTGTTAGCTATTGCATGGGTCGGACCAATGAGAGGATATCCTCCTGTTGGAGATTGTGCCCTAGGGCCAATCATTTTATAAATATGTTTTGAACATATTGATTAATTTATGGAGATAAATTAATGGTTATCATATTATTAGCATGTTTACTATGATAACAGTACCTGATTAATTATGTGATAATTAGTCTAAACTGTCCCTGGTTGCTCATTCAAGTGGGAACTTGAAATGAACTAAGACCAGCATGACCTTGGTGCATAGAGATGGGTTTAGTCATCAGCTTGCCTCTCCTGTACGCCTGTCACGACGCCTTAGACCTGAGGTCATCATTATTCCGGCGTTGCAGTTGTCAGACTTTGGCTTAGTCTAACGTTGCCCGTAACAGGGTAGCCAAAAGGGCTAGGTACGGGTTTGGTTGATTGCCGTGCTGAGGAATGTGGATTGGCGAAAATGGGATTTTGTCCCTCATTAAATGACAGATATCTAACTGGCGCCCTCAATGAGTCTGTCCAAGGAAATGCGTGGCCACGCTGGGAAATGGGACTTACTCAGGAAATCGAGAAAGTTGTGGTTTGGATTATGGATGACTTTCTTGTGCCTAATCCATGACCAAGATATCGTGTGACAATAGGGTCTATGACAAGGTGGTACTAAGGTTAAGTCGGTCTTGGTAAAAACGATAACTCACATGTTTTGGGTAGTCGTTATGGCTTGCTAGAGTCCGCTCACGACTTGTAGGTCATATTGATGGCTTGCTGCCAACTTCACGTGAGGCCTGCTGGGTCACACATGAGCAGGATCAGGACACCGCTTAAAGGGACATGAATTAGGGTTAATTCGTGGGTCACTCCGATGACACAATTTAAGACATAGCAAAATCTCTGGGACATTAAGTCTTGTCTTAAATAATCTACAGTTGTGAAATATTTAAATTTGTGGGACACGTTTAAATAAAATAATTGTTAAATAGTTAATACGGATTAATTATTTACAATTATAATATTAGGGAATAATAAATCAGATAAGATTCCTAAAAGTTAGTGGGTCCTTTCTTAGTGGGTCCCAAGGGAAGATTTGATCTTCCATCTGATTCCCTAAGATTACGATTTTGTTGGAGATTGTGCCCTAGGGCCAATCATTTTATGTAAATATGTTGTGAACATATTATTAATTTATGTAGATAAATTAATGTGTTATCATGTTATTAGCATGTTTACTATGATAGCGTCCGTGATTAATTATGAGATAATTAATCTAAATCTGTCCCTGGTCGATTGTTTTTGTGGGAACAAAAATGAACTAAGACCAGCATGACCTCGGTGCATAGAGATGCATGCACTAGATGTTGGGACGAGAGTCATGGTGCAATTACGTAAGGGGTTACGAGTTGCTGGACTGATCCGGAGAGTCCTGCATGGGTTTAGTCATCAGCTTGCCTCTCCTTGTACACCTGTAGCGATGCCTTAGACCTGAGGTCATCATTATTCCGGCGCTGCAGTTGTCAAACTTTGGCTTAGTCTAACGTTGCCCGTGACAGGGTAGCCATAAGGGCTAAGTACGTGTTTGGTTGATTGCCGTGCTGAGGAATGTGGATTGGCCAAGATGGGATTTTATCCCTCATTAGATGAGAGATATCTAACTGGCGCTTTCGATGAGTCTGTCCAGGAAAAAGAGTGGCCACTCAGGAAATTGGGACTTACTCAGGGAATCGAGAAAGTTGTGGTTTGGATTATGGATGACTTTCCTGTGCCTAATCCATGACCAAGATATCGTAGGACAATAGGGTCTCTGACAAGGAGGTACTGAGGTTAAGTCGTTTTGGTAAAAACGATAACTCACGTGTTTTGGGTAGTTGTGATGGCTTGCTAGAGTCCGCTCACGACTTGTAGGTCATGGGGATGACCTGCTGCCAACTTCACGTGGGGCCTGCTGGGTCACACATGAGCAGGAACAGGACACCGTTTTAAAGGGACACGAATTAGGGTTAATTCGTGGGTCACTCCGGTGGCACGATTTAAGACACAGAGGAAATGTCTGTGACATTATGTCTTCTCTTAATTGATCTACAGATGTGTAATATTTAAATTTGTGGGACAAGTTTAAATATGATAATTGTTAAATGATTAATTGTTTACAATTAAAATATTAGGGAAAAATAATTCATATAAGGTTCCTAAAAGTTAGGAAATTATTGAATTATAAAATTCCCCAATAATATATGAGGGTGGCGCCTCTTTTGGTTTATTTGGATAAGTAAAATTGTTTTATTAATTCAAATAATAAGTTTCAATTCAAAAGATTTGGTGGAGATATCAAAAGATTTGATTCAAACAGATTTGGTGAGATCTCCTCTCAGTATCTTTGGTGAATCATGAATTAAGGAAGGTTTTTTATTTATAAAATTCCAAAGATAAAAGAGGGGAGTTAGGCGCATGGTTGGTGGGTCCCAAGGAGAGATTTGATCTCTCATTTGATTCTCCAAGATTGCAGTTTGAATTTAAATTAAAATATTAAGGTAATATTTTAATTATAAATTCAAGTCCTAAAATAATTATATTATCAAAATATCTTGATTTTAGGAATAATTAAATCACCAAATATTTTGTCTATATATATGAGGCAAGTCGACTTGCCCTATAATGCTTGCAACACAAGTATAGTAACCCTAGCTTTGATTTTCTTCTTCCTTGTTGAGAGAGAGAAAATCACACCTTTGCACCCAAAAATAGAGAAAGTCGACTTTTCTCTAAGAGTTAGAGAAAATCGATTAGACTCCATAACTAGGGTTTGTGAGAGAAGAAAAGGCAAGAAGGAGTTCTTGTGGGGGGTTTCTTCTATGCGCCACCTCAGTTGCTGTTTCAAGAAGGAGTTCTTGAG
This sequence comes from Chamaecrista fasciculata, assembly GCA_003254925.1. Lineage (NCBI taxonomy): Eukaryota > Viridiplantae > Streptophyta > Magnoliopsida > Fabales > Fabaceae > Chamaecrista > Chamaecrista fasciculata. The sequence continues at coordinate 19,275 of QANZ01048850.1, forward strand.
TTCAGAGTTTTGTAGATTGGTCCCTGGTTCTTTTGGAGAAAAGAACTGAAGGCTAGCACCTTGGTGTCCGAGAAACTGTTCGTGTGGATCACTGGCAGAGGGAGAACGCTGAGAGTGGGCTCCTTGGACACGCCTTGTACAACCATCCGATTGAAACTCGTGAGGTATACCACTATATAAAAGTTTTAAATTCTGCTAGCGGATCCGTTCGGGAATTCTAGAACCTAGGCGCTTTGTTTTTATTTTTTTTTATTTTGCTTCCGCTGCGATAGGCGCCTAGGATTCCCAACAGATTTTAATTTAAATTAAATATTAAGGTAATATTTTAATTTTAAATTCAATTCATGAAGTCATATTATTATAATTATGGAATTATAATAATGCTCTAAATATAATAAAAGAAACCCTAGGGCAAGGCGCCTATTCCAAGTGAGAATTCATTTGTGATTTTGGTCTTCCTCCTTGTAGAGAGAGAAGAGAGAAATTGCCACCTTCAACCCTAGCTCTTCCAAGTGAGAGAAATTTTTGGGCTCCCAAGAGTTGAGAGAGGAAAAATCGAGTTTGCCTAAGGAGTTAGGGAATTCGATTTGCACCACAAAAAATTAGGGTTTTGTGAGAGAAGAAAAAACAAGAAGGAGTTCTTGTGGGGTTTTCTTCTTTGCGCCACTTTCTTTTTTATTCAAGAAGGTGTTCTTGAATTCAAAAGCACTGTAGATTGGTCCCTGGTTCTTTTGGAGAAAAGAAGGGAAGGCTAGCACCTTGGTGCCCGAAAAACTGTTCGTGTGGATCACCGGCGGGGGAAGGACGCACGACGTGGACTTCTAGGAAACGCCCCGTACCACCAAACCTATTGGAACTCGTGAGGTATACCACTATCTTAACAGGTTTTAAATTCAGCTAGCGGATTCGTTCGGGAATTTTTGGCCTGGCGCATTTTTTTTTAATTTTTATATTTGCTTCCACTGCTTCTGGCGCCGAGAGTTCCCAACAGTGGTATCAGAGCCACGCTAGTCCTTGGATTTAAAACTGTTTTTTGTGTACATATGATGTATGATATGTGTGTTTACCGCTTTCAATCACATGCGTTGGTTTTACGAAAAATCCACCGAACATTTTTCTTAAAAATTCAATCTACGGAAAAAGGTGCAAATCATATGTATATGATACATATGGAATCGATAGGATCGATTGAAAAATTTTCTTGAACTTTAAGGCCAAAATCGAAAATCCCTATATAATTATAATTAAAAGTGTTTTAATTATAATATTATAGAGGTGACTGAAAATTTATTAAAATTATGAATTTTAAAATTTTGGGTCAATAATTTAAATTCTCGAATGTGATTCCTGAATTTTATAATTATTGATAAGAGGCCTAATTTCAAGAAAGGCATGTTAAAATTGCACAAACCCTAAATTAAACAAAATTTTAAAAATGGTTTTTAATATTCGTTGTATGCCGTGTTTGACATAATTGTATGAATTGTTCATATTTGAATTGTGTGGTGTTGGATATGGCTCTAGGAGGTTTATTTTGGTAAATACGGCCTGCGTGTCGTCTCCCTCTACTCTTGTGTAATTTTACTTTCAGTTTATACCTCTATGTAACTGGGGTTTATTCTCTTGTAATTTTATTTTTCTTTTTAGAAAAATTCTCTCATTGGCTTGGAAGAATTATAAGGTAGATGGGCCATATCTAAAGACGGTGTATGTTTTTACATTTAGTTTGTATGTGATGCGCTAGATGTATGTTTTGTTGGGAATTCTAGGCGCCTAACGCAGCGGAAGCAAATATAAAATTAAAATATAAAACACGCAAGGTCCTAAAATTCCCGAACGGATCCGCTAATAGAATTTAAAACTTTTAGGATAGTGGTATACCTCACGACTTTCAATCGATTGGTTGAACAAGGCGTGTCCAAGGAGCCCATTCCCAGAGTTCTCCCTCTGCCAGCAATCCACACGAACAGTTTCTTCGGGCACCAAGGTGCTAGCCTTCAGTTCTTTTCTCCAAAAGAAGAGTTTCTACAGTGTATTTGAACTCAAGAACTCCTTCTTGATTCAAACTCCAAAAGTCGCGCAATGGAGAATTCCCACAAGAACTCCTTCTTGTCTTTCCTTCTCACACAAACCCTAATTTTTGGTAACCACAAATCGAATTGCCTAACTCTTAGGCCAAGTCGATTTTACCCTCTCAACTCTTGAGAACCAAAAATTTCCTCACTTGGAAACTAGGGTTTTGAAGGAGGTGATTTTTATCTCTCTCAATAAGGAGGATGAAAATTGCACAAATG